>NC_069450.1:2177950-2187950 GCF_026875155.1 Cherax quadricarinatus | reverse complement strand
GAGAGTTGTGCACTCACAGTCTGGATGACGGGCAGTTCCTCTCTGATGTTGCAGCCCCTGAGCTTGTTGGCAAGCATCTTTCAGCTGAATCAGCCATCCCAGCTTGACTCTTTGTGAGCAGTTGCTGGCTAGGGTTTGGCTGCTTGGAGCCGCAAGAGCTCCCATTCAGTGATGGCACTAGCATAGCTAGGAGTCCTGTATTCCTACTGAGTCATTGGGTTATCAGGGGATGAATTTGTCTTATCAACTCGTTTGATTCTATGGAATAGGTAGAAAGCGTGGTAGACAATCAGGGAGGATCTGCGCACTCCTAGCCCAAGCTGACGGAAGCGAGAGCTTGCAAACCCTGTCATTTTCACAAGGGAAAGAGGAAAGATTCAATAAAATCCTTAGCCTGGTCTTTAGGAGAGAGTCATATTCTGAGTTTTGGTTAGTCTGCAGTAAGGCTGGGGAGTTTCTCAGTGTGAAAGTGGTAAGTTTTGGGATTGGACAGGCACCTGGTGGTAGGTAGAAGCATCATGTGTGTCAATGTCTTCATCCTGCTTTCCATTGTCCAGAGGTCTGAGACTTTTTATTCTAGGATCAGATCGATGGGCATTGGACAAAAGGAGCACCAAGGAAGAGGCTATGGATTGGATCAATGGTCATGTCCTTGTAAAACGGCGCTAATATTCTGGATCATTGTTGATTGGTAGATAGAAACTATTTCACATTTGGTGGGGTTTAAGAAAGTTCCAGGCGTTCTCCCATGTCTTTAATCTTATGATGTTCCTCTAGGAGGAGATTCTGTTGTGCCAGCTAGGGTACCATCATCCGGAACCAGATATTTGAGCTCGCTGGGAAAAAGTTCTTCTGTGATTCCTTGGATGACCAAACAGAATAGAAAGGGCGGCAGGGAGCAGTCCCCCTATTGCTTGCCCTAACATGAGTCAATTTTCATGGTCACAAAACAGTAGTTTGGAAGTCACCACTATAACACGGATTTATGGAAGGGATAAAGGGAAAAGGAAGTTTCTATAACTGCTTGGCAAAGCAGCATCCCTTCTGACTGAGTTGAAAAGCGTTGGCCAAAGTCCAATTTGACCAAGCTTTTTCATCGGAAATGTTTTTGATTTACATTACTCGTGATGGTGGGCAGTACTTCACAGCCCTATTGGAACGCTGAAAACTGTGCTGAGCTTGGTTTTCAGCAATGAGCAGAGCCTCTTGACTCACCCGTCTTACTGCAGCTTTGGCCAATAGGTGCTGGAAGTTGTGTTACCCACTGCAATGGGCCTGATTCCGTCATCCTTTGTCTGGAGGGGCACACAATTAGGCACCAAGGGGAAAAGGGGTCTGATGGCCATCAGGGCACTGCAGCCAGGCACAGGTTGGAAAAATTGGTGAGTTCAGACTGCAGCCTCTCTGAAACTCACCAAGTGCTGGACTGAGTATTCGTTTTAAGTGTTGAGGCATTAAACCGGTGAAACCTCTGCTGAGCCGTGTTCGAAATTGGACATAGCAGCTTTATACACATCAGCATCCTGTAAGGTTTAGATGTTTCTTCGCCTGCTGCAATGTCAGGAGGTCAATGTTGGTACTGGGAGGCTGGGTGGTGTTTGTCCCTTTCCTTCAGAGCTTGAGACCGTGCTGACCGTCCTCTGGGAGCAATGGTATCATCACTGGTTATAAGCCTCAGAGCTCCAATAGTATTACCCTCTTCTATTTTTTTTTTTTGCTATTTGGGCTCTGATTTTTGGGGGTCGGGTGTCCTGTTGTTGGCATTTGCCGGCGGAGTGTTTGTCGCCATAGGGGGGAGACAGATGAGGTTATCATCTTTGGGTATGCATTTATTCGCCCTAATCAACATGAGGTGCTTGTGACTTGTCCCTCCTTGGTGGGGACAGCCAAAACAGGCATGACCAAAAAAGACAAGAAGTTGTTGTGCCATCGGATCTGTTGTGAGGAGAAGGAGCCCAGTACATAGTTGGGAGACTTTCGTCGTTCATTAAATGGTCAGTGAATTTGCTAGCAGCTTGAGGGCGAGCTGCTTTGGGGGATGTGTGTCAGAGTCCTGGTTGGATGTTAATTTGATTGCAGATTTGAGGTCTCTGTTGAGGTGGAAGTCACGGTAGCTGCCTGAGCTGTATGCTTGGAGGGGCGGTTGGTTGTTCACATTTGAGCTCTCGGAGCCCTAGACATCCATTGTGTGCACGGAATGGTGCTTCAGTTGAGGGTCTGAGCTGAGTGCACATTCCCTGTAAGCACACCCGGCAGATGGCCCGTGAACGACGGCTTCTTTGGGATTCTGTCTGAAGGATCCTGAGATCCCATGACTACTTGTGACATTGTGATATCCTCGAGGGTGGAGAGGGAGCCAGCTGCAGGTGATGGGTGAAAGACAGACATGGATGCATGGGAGGATGAGGGTGGGGCGAGTAGGAGCGGTGGTACTGGTAATTGGTGAAGTCACTAAACTGGCAACACCTTGGTCAGGAAGTGAGTGGGCTCCTAGGCTGGGATGAGTGGGAGGGAGTTGCGGGATGGGGGGGCGGAGGGAGTGGCCTGTTGTGTTCATCAAGTTGCACTCACTGACTAACTTTTGCTAATTGTTATGCACTTATTGTTCCATTTAGAAAAAAAAAAGCTGCCACTTCCTCCCCTAACCCACGAACCCGGCCAGACACAGATGTAAACAAAACCTCCTCCACACCTCCACTGGCAGGATCCCTCATCACCGCTACTTCTCCAAATCCCAACATGCACACTGCACTTTCACTGATACAAAAGCAACGATCCATCTGGAAGGATGTTCACCAGTGCTGAGGAAAGTTTGGAGGGCTTCTGTGCAGGGGTTTGAATGGGCTAGCCTAAGCAGTCTGTCATCCATAAATGCTCTCAACTCATTAAGCATAAATTGTGGCATGCTTTTGTCAGAAGCCAAGACACAGGTATGGTAAGATTGTGGACAGTGGAGTCAGAGTGCACATGCTCGTGGATTCATCTCACATTGGTCTTTTTTTCAGATGCATGATAGAAACTGAATAAATTTGGCTAAGCTTGTATGCTTTCATAGAGGGAGTAGTTAGATTACAATCTTGGCTTGTCAGGTTGTTGTTTGAGAAAACAATAATACGAAAAGAACTTAGCTGAATTTTAATGGACTTAAGGCTCAGGAGATTGACACCAGTGAGTCCATCTATCTCATTCTATCATGCAGGGGAGGAGCCACATTATGTCTATGGTGCATCCAACAAGATAGTAGACTCTTGGATGTCAACTACCGCCCGGCTCGGCTGGGTTAACAAGTACTCTGTTGGCAGGTTAAATCACCACCACAGTTGTAGACCAAACGAAATGTAATTTGCCTGATGGACTATGGCACACATGCGTCATTATGTACTGGAGTGTGATTAAATTAATGAAGTTAGAAACAACTTACTCAGAAGTGTTAAGAAATGGATAAGTATTTTATCCACCGTGGTTTATTGCAGAACCATTATGGAGAAATACCCTGACTTGCTAGCTGTAAATAGAAGCATTACCAATGTGTGCATGGTGTGGTGTGTGTCGTGTGTGTGTGTGTGTGTGGGTGTGTGTGTGTGTGTGTGTGGGTGTGTGTGTGTGGGTGTCGTGTGTGTGTGTGTGGTCGTGTGTTTTGAGGGTGTGTTGTGTGTGTGTGTGTGTGTGTGTGTGTAGTGTGTGTGTGTGTTGTGTGTGTGTGTGTGTGTGTGTGTGGGTGTGTGTGCGGGCGTGTGTTGTGGTGTGTGGTGAGGGTGTGTGTGCGGGGTGCTTGTGTGGCGGTGTGTGTGCGTGTGTGTGCGTGTGTGTGTGTGTTGTGTGGTGTGTGTGTGTGCGATCATTCTGTGTGGGTGTCGTGTTGTGTGCGTGTGTGGGTGTGTGTGTGCGTTGTGGGTGTGTGTGTGAGTGTAGTGTGTGTGGGGTTGATGTGTGTGTGGGTGTGTGTGAGGGTTGTCGTGTGTGGGAGTGTGTGAGGGTGTGTGGTGTGGGTGTTAGGTGTGTGTGTGTGTGGGGTGTGTGAATGTGCGGGGTTGTGCGTCCTTGTGTGTATGCATAAATTTGTACGCTCGTGTGCACATGTCCGTGCGTGCGCCTCGTGTGTGTATTGTGCGGCGGCGCGCTAGTGAGGGTGTATGATCCACTTTACATTTGTATTTATAATCATTACAAGTGTTGACAGGTATGGACGTATCAGTGGTTCATTTACTTTGTAATTTGTTCATGACTGTACAATGTATAGGATGGAGTGAAGCTTGATTCATTACCTCTGTACTTGCCATGATTAGTGACCAGATCTACCTGGAGTTCATTACCTTTGTGACTAGTTCAGCTATCATAACTTTGGGGTCCATGTCCCTGGACCAATTATGTACCTCTGTAATCTTTTGACTACCGCCCACAGGATGGGTATGGGGTGCATAATAAACATATTAAACTATACTAATACAAAAGCAACGATCTGATGCAGAGGATTGTCACAATTCTGTGATCTCCAATGAATACTCCGATGATGTTATATATATATTATATATATAAATAATATATATATATATATATTATATATATATATATATTATATATTATATTTATATATATTTATTTATATTTTTTTTATATCCACTGGCCGATTCCCACCAAGGCAGGGTGGCCCGAAAAAGAAAAACTTCATCATCATTCACTCCATCACTGTCTTGCCAGAAGGGTGCTTTACACTACAGTTTTTAAACTGCAACATTAACACCCCTCCTTCAGAGTGCAGGCACTGTACTTCCCATCTCCAGGACTCAAGTCCGGCCTGCCGGTTTCCCTGAATCCCTTATAAATGTTACTTTGCTCACACTCCAACAGCACGTCAAGTATTAAAAACCATTTGTCTCCATTCACTCCTATCAAACACGCTTATAAAATATATATATATATATATATATATATATATATATATATATATATATATATATATATTATATATATATTGTGTGTGTGTGTGTGTTTGTGTGTGTTTGTGTGTGTGTGTGTGTGTGTGTTTTGTGTGTGTGTGTGTGTGTGTGTGTGTGTGTGTGTGTGTGTGTGTGTGTGTGTTGTGCCGAATACGTAAAATTGGTCAATTAGCAAGAACTCATTGAAAATATAGCCCTTTCTAAAATTTTCTCTTATAGGTTCAAAGATACATCTTTTTCATTTCTGTTAATGTAAAAATTAATAATTTTGTACCAAAAGAACCTTAGAAAATTTACCTAACCTTATTATAACAATTGCAATTTAATTTAGCCTAATCCAATTAAATATATTTTAGATAAGTTTACGATAATTCAATAATAAACAAACACAATGAAATATATTTTTTTTCCGTTAGGTTCAGAATGATTTTTGCAAAATTATTGCATACACAAATTTTCACTTGCCTTATTCAGCAAGAATAGCATTGCTTTTTATGCCAAAATCGCAAGTTTTTCCTATTCGGATGATGGTACCCTAGCTGGCACAACAGAATCTCTCCTAGAGGACATCAGTAAAATTAAAGACATGGGAGAAAGCCTGGACCTTTCTTTAAACCCCACCAAATGTGAAATAGTTTCTACCAATCAACAGATGATCCAGAATATTAGCGCCGTTTTACAAGGAGCATGAGCCATTGATCCAGCCAATAGCACTCTCCTTGGTGCTCCTCTTGGGTCCAATGCCATCGATCTGATCCTAGAAAAAAAAGTCTCAGACCTCCGGACAATGGAAAGCAGGATGAAAGACACTGACACACATGATGCCTTCTACCTACTCACCAGGTGCCTGTCAATCCCAAAACTTACCTACTTTCTGAGAAACTCCCCAGCCTTCAGCAGTCCAAAACTCAAGGAATATGACTCTCTCCTAAAGACCATGCTAGAGAGTGTATTGAATCTTTCCCTTGAAGATGGACAGTGGTTGCAAGCCTCACTTCCGGTCAGGCTTGGGGGGCTAGGAGTGCGCAGATCCTCCCTGATTGCTCTACCAGCTTTCCTATCCTATTCCATAGCATCAAACGAGTTGATAAGACAAATTCTTCCTGATAACCTCAGTGACTCAGTAAGAATACATGACCCTAGCTATGCCACTGAATGGGAGACTCTTGCTGCTCCAGCACCAAACCCTAGTGCAGTACTGGCTCACAGTCAAGCTGGGATGGCCCGATTGCTGAAAAGATGCTTGCCAACATGCTCAGGGCTGCAACATCAGAGAAGGAGACTGCCTGTCTCCAGACTGTGAGCGCACATCACTCCAGGGACTTCCTCCAAACAGTTCCCATTTTGGCAATGGGAATGCGACTCTACCCTAAGACCCTCTGTATTGCAGTGGCTCTGCACCTTGCTGCCCCAATACACACAGAATATATATGTATTTGCGGCGAAGCGCAAGCAGACCAATACGGTCTACATGGTCTTAACTGTTCCAAAACCAAGGGTTGGCATGCAAGACACAATGAGGTCAATGACATCATAAAGAGAACCCTTGCTACAGCTGGATGCCCAGCCGAGAGGGAGCCCCGATCACTAGCAGCCAACAATACCCACAACCCAGCAAACCTCCCCGACAGGATCACCCTCTACCCTTGGAAAAATGGCAAGCTCTTAGCATGGGACTATACCTGTGTGTCCACACTGGCTGACACCTACATCCATCACAGTGTTGGGCGACAGGGAGGAGCTGCTGACCACAGGGAGGAGTACAAGATCAGCAAGTACAGGGACATAAGCCAACAGTATCAATTTGTCCCAGTGGGATCAGAGACCTTGGGATCAATGGGGGAAAAAATGCCACATGATTCCTTAAAGAATTGGGTTCCAGACTCATCGACACCACCAGGAACCCAAGGGCAGCCACTTTCATGTTCCAGCGCCAGAGGTGAAATGCTTGCTGCATACTTGGCTCACGTCCGGCTTCGGAGGAGCTGGAGGAAATTCATGATCTTTAATACATTGTACCATTGTATTCATGTTTGTGTTTTTCTGCAAATGTATTCTGTTTATTTGGTAGAAGAAAATATTCAAACAGCTCCAGGGAAAACCTTGAATTTTCCCTGGGTTTACTTTGTTTTCTGAGGATGGGGCCCCTTTCCAACTAAGAGGGGGGTACCTCCCTATGTTTTTTATTTTTAAAAAAAAATATACACCTATATACGAGAGAGAGAGAGTGAGTGAGAGAGGGGAGAGAGAGAGAGAGAGAAGAGAGAGAGAGAGAGAGGGGAAAAGAGAGAAGAGAGAGGGGGGGCTCCTGTTTGAATAAAATTTAAAATCACGAAAATTTACTCTAAATTACACAAGAACAAATTATCTTCCAGAAAAACAATTTATATAATAACTTTTCAACAATACAATAAAAGTGCTATATTGAGCCCTATTTTTTGTAAAAAAAGTTGTGCACAATATCTTTTGGTAAATCCATTTTACATAAAAAATGAAATAATGTGTTCTTACATTAACTCATCTAGCAATGACAATATCGGGTTACTTTCATACACTGCAGCAGAAAAACGTCAATAAATTCTTACATTTTCTCCATATTACACAATACTGTTACATTCACTACTTAACAAGAATATACATTAGTTTTTTTAATTCTTGTACTAAAAACCAAAAATAATAGGCACATTATTATAGCAATATACAATAAACTACTGTAGTTACATTCATTTATAGCGCATACAATGACCTAGTTACATGTCGGTGATGGGTGTCATCACCCTTCAGAATCCTTTGTACTTTTCAGGGTTATCATAGGATTTTATTCATGCTGAAGCATGAACTGTCCCATGAACATTAAAGCAAATTCTAAAAGTTTGGAAGTAATCTAGGAAATAATAGTTCCCAAAAAGAGCCAAAAACAAGAAAAAAGTTGCAAATAAAAAAATGGGGCCAGAAATCATGGGGGAACCATGGGTTAAAGTGCTGTTTGAAAAATGAAAAACATAGTACAATTTCTGTGGGACAGAAAGTCCCCCCTGATAACAAGTGTAATGCAAAGGGGTGTGTGTTTTTTCCGTGGTATTATGAGGATAAGATCCCATAAAAAATTTGTGGTAAAAAAAAGGGAGGTAAGTGATAGGCCTAGAGATAGCCCAGTTGTAAACGGTTGCAAGCACCTCCAGGATTTTCCCAGCAAGTAAGTTAATTTTTGATCTTCCTCAAACGCTGTCTCCCTTACGTTTTTTTTGTTAATCCCTTTGGGAAATGCAATTTTTTTTAAAAAAAAAAAGCAAACAATCTTGGGGAAAAAGACAAAATGTGTTTTGGGAAATTAGAAAAAAAAATTGTAGTTGTATGAATGCAGTATACACACAAAGAAAACTTTCACCCCAGTCACTCTACTGAAGCTAAAAACAGGGCACCATATATTTGGGGTGGTGAATTTAAAAAAAATCTAGAAAGAGAAAGATACAATGAAATAAAATCCCACAATCTAAGCGTAAAAGAGGGCCAAAGGTCACCCTACCCAAACCATAGAAGCTGCCCGAGGTTTCCACTTATCCAAAAATGCAAGCAAATAATTAACCCGTACATTAAAAAAACCCAAAAAATTTTTTTAGTAGACTTTTACACTGCTAGCCCACCCCAGATCTGTCATGTAAATTTCTCTAATAGTATGTATGTTGTATGTATGTATTATGTATGTAGTATGTATGTATGTGTATATATAAATTTTATATATATAAATATATATATATATATATATTTATTATATATATAATAAATATATATATATATATATTAGTCGTCCGAATAGGCAAACTTGCGATCTTGGCTTAAATAGCAACGCTCCTTTGCCCTATAGGACAATGAAAATTTGTGATGCAATAATTTGCCAAAAACATTTTGAACCAACGAAAAAAAAAATTTCACTGTGTTTGTTTTTAATTAAATTATTTTTAAAAAAATCTAAAATAATTTTTGGGGAGGTAAAATTCTTCTTTTTTAAAAGGTTAGGTAAAGTTTTCTAAGATTCTTTTTGGGGCAAAATTAAAAAATTTTACATTAACATTAATGAAAAAAATATATCTTCAAACGTATAAAAGAAAATTTTAGAAAGGACTTAATTTTTAAAAAGTTCTTGCTAATTGACCATTTTTTCATATTTGGCACGACACCCACACACACCTTTATATATATTTATATATTTTAAAAATATATATATAAATTATATATATATAATATATTATATATATATATATATATATTCGTGCCGAAAAATGTAAAACTGGTCAATTGCAAGAAATCATTTAAATTAAGTCCTTTCTAAAAATTTTTTTATACGTTAAAGATTAAATTTTTTCATTTTTGTTGATGTAAAAAAAAATTTTTTTGCCCAAAAGAATTAAGAAAAATTTCCCAACCTTATTAAACAAGAACAATTTTTTTTAGCTAACCCAAAATAAATTATTTTGATTTGTTTACAAAAATTTAATACAAAAAAAAACAGTGAAATATTTTTTCCGTTTGGTTTAGAAAGATTTGGCGAAATTTTGCATACACAAAATTTTAGCTGTCCTATATGGCAAGAGGCTTGCTATTAACCAAATGGCAATTTGCCATTCGGCATGACATATAATTTTTAAAATATTTATATATATATTTTATATATATATTAATTTTTTAAACAAACACTGAAAAAAACACAAATACAGGTTATGCCCCAAAAATACAAAAACTAACATCATGAAAATTTGGGTAATCTGCAATTGCAGCAACAAGTGGGTATTGGGTTTAAATTTTATCAATTCTGTGAAAAAAAGATCTCAATAATGTGTAGCCCTTTTAAAACTCCCCTAATGATACTAAAATTGGAAAGATTTTTGGGTTGTTTGCTAAGCCCCCGTGGGAAAACTTTACATCCTGTACAGAGTTGGAAAAAAAAAAAGGGGGGGTTGTGGGGCGTCACCCCCGATGCTGGTGCTGTATTGGAGGATGTACTTGTAAGATACTGAAATAAACGTCAGGGCACCAGGTGGAGACAGTGATCCCCGGGGCTGAGT
>NC_069450.1:2097144-2177450 GCF_026875155.1 Cherax quadricarinatus | reverse complement strand
GTTTTTTTCGGGGGTTTAAAGGGGGTTTTGCTGGCCTTTAGACGATATCGAGAGACAATGATTTTGGCAGACGTAGGAGTGAAGACCTGGTTAGCAGGTATAGGACAGCAAGAGAAAATTAGGAAGGGTGGGAACCCTGTGATATGTGGCATTTTGCCCAGGAGAGGAATCGGAAATGAATGGTTATCCAGGGCAATTGGCATTAATTGCTGGCTGGACAAACACTAAGGAAAATGCAGTAACATTCATAGACAACTGGGACCTCTTCTATGGCAGAAATGACATGTATGCCAGGGATGGGGTTCACTTATTTAGGTTTGGGGTGGGAGCACTGGCCAACGAAGTAGAGGGAGTTAGGTCTTTAAACTAGAAATAGATAGTGGTATGGGTTTTTGTGTGGAAAACCAGTGAATTCTGAGTGTAGTGATAGTGTGAGTTTTAGGGAAACCAGTTATAGGCAGAATGAGGTAGAGTTATTGGTGAATATTGGAAAGCCAATGGCACTAGGTAACAGAGTAACAGGTACAGTGGTGGAACAGAAATCAGCAGGAAGAAAAAAGGGGAAGAGAGGTTTTTCTGAAAATATATTATACTAATAGTCGTAGTGCGAGAAACAAGATGTACGAACTGAGATTAGTTGTAAGTGCGGGTAACATTGATATTTTTGCCATAACTGAAACGTGGTTTAATATGAAAAATAGGACATGCCTGCTGAATGTCCCATTCAGGATTTTAAACTGCTCCAAGTAGATAGAAATATTGGAAAGGGGGGTGGGGTGGCACTTTATGTCCAGATCGTTTAAACTGTTCCATAAAAAAAACAATGGTTATAAATGACCATGATTTTTTAAAGGGGTGGACCGTAAGCCAGCGGAAGGCCTCGTCAGATGACCAAAAGCTCCAAAGGCGGTCATCATCTGACTAAGACCCGCGTCAGGAAACATTTGTCCTGTTTCCTGACGAACCTTAACCTAACCTAACTGTTGCATAAAAGCAGGTATAAAGTCTAAATCACATACTGAGTGTTCGGGTAGAATTTTCAGAGGGGCATCAAAAATTGATTTTAGGCGTGATATACCATTCACCAAACTTGGATAGAGACCAAGGAAGATTATTGGGGGAGGAAATTGTTAGGACCACGGGGGTACGATAACTTTGAAATTCTAGGGGACTATTTTAGTCATTTTGGGGAACATTACGGGGAAATTTAGTGTCAAAAAAATCTTAGGGGTATTTGGGGTTGTTTTTAAAGCAGTTTTTTTTACAGAACCTACAGGGGGAAATAACCTCTTGATTTGGGTTCTGACAGAAAAGGGAAAAAACCTTGTAAAAAATTTTAGAAATTTCAGAGAACTTGGCACGGGGGACCAAAAATCTTTTACCTTTACAAAAAATGGAAGTTTGTAGTAGAGATAACTGGTAATAGTTAGATTTTCACTTAGGAATCACAAGGGGGCTTAGAGAAAACTTCATTTGGGGACGGGGGTAACAAGAAAACCATCAATACTCCCAAAGACATTTATTCCGTATAAAAAATTAGATTGAAGGAAAATGACCCTAAAGGGATGAATAAAGTCTAAAAATATTTTTAGGGTAAAAAAGGGAATTTATAGCACATTAAAAAGGTGGGGGTCATTTTTTGAATCAATATTTTTGAATTATGAGGGACGTTAAAAGACGTGAAAGAAAGTGGCACTTATGGCAGGGGGGAAAATGCTGTATGGTGGAGTCATGGTTCACCAATAGGAAGAAGAGTAGCTTAAAGGGGGTTAAAAATCGCAGGGGGGATCTCAACAAGGGGCTTCCACAGGGATCATTTTAGGCCTTTTTTTTTTAAATATAAACAATGACCTGACACAAAAATAGGAGGATAATTCATTCAAACGAAATGCACGGAATTCAGGAGGTTTTTAGACAAATTCATATCCTGGTCAAAAAAGTGCATTTGCAGTTCAATGTAGATAAAGCAAATTCAGAACTCGACCCAAAACCCCTAGCACATATAATTAAATAACGTAAATTTAGCCATACAATTGAAAAAAGGATTTGGGGTTTTGGTAAGCAGCAACCTTAAACCAAACACAATGCCTGGGGGGTTTACAAAATAAGGGCAAACAAAATTGGGATTTATATCAAAAGTGAAGCAAAAGAAGTCGAGGTTATTCAACAGTTTTTATACATCAACTAACCCAAAAAGTTTTTCCCCAATTTATAAACAAAATTAAAGACAGGCCCCCCCTTAAAAAATAACTCGGGGCATCTCACTGACAAGAATGAAATGGCTTTATTTTTAAAAATTTATTTTTCCTCTTTTTTCACTCGGGAAAGACACTAACAATATCCCTTATTAATTTTTATAGGGGCCTGATGATGATAATTATGTAATAAATTGGTGAATTTACCGACAATTTTAAAAAAAAAAAGGACACAAGTACAACTAATGTGACATTTTATTTGGCAACGTTTCGCTTTTCGGAGCTTTATAAAGTAAATACCATAAGGGTTTGAAAAAGCTCCGGGAGAGCGAAACTTTGCCACAAAAAAATGTCACATTAGTTGCCTTGATTTTTTTACCTTACAATTCTTTGTGTATATAACGGGAGAGCTTGTGAGGGCGGGGTTTACTGTTTTCGGGAGGATTTTTGCAAAGACTTCAGAGAGGGTGAAGCTGCCGTTTTTGCTCAGGGGTACGTGTATTTACTCTGTGAAACCTGTGTGGCTCTCGGGAAATCTGAACAGGATGCCCTTCTTGACAACTTTCCCACAACGAGAAAGACTCAGAATTCCCTAAGCGGAGATACGGCTTTAAAGGGGGGGAGAACAAGAGGATTCGAAATCCTCCTTTGAAGTCCCCAGGTTAAGGGGAGCTTGGCAGTGGCCGGGCAACATGAACCAAGCTCAGGACAAAAAAACTTGGGAGAGGCAGAAAAAACGAGAAACCAAAGACTACCTGGAAACTTAAACCCCCATTCTCGTGCTCCACGAATTGAGGGTTCTACGGGAATGCCACAACGAGCCCCAAAAAGAACATTCAGCTCCCTAAAAACCCCAACGAAGACCCAACGAGACCGTCCCTTGAGGAATTACAGTGGGTAATTGTTGGGAAATGGGCATATGGGGGGGGGGGGGGGGGGGGGGGGGGGGGGGGGGGGGAAAGGACGGGATGGGGGCATTCTGCTTGAAAGTAGGAGAAAGGGGGCAGAGTGTGTTTTTTCCGGGGGCTGGGATGAAGGATATTGTTATTTGTCTGGATACATCTGAGGGGTAATGGGAAAATCCTTTTAAACCTGTCTCAGTCTGGGGCAAACGATTTTGGGCAGACTGGGATGAGGACCGATTAGCAGGTATAGGTCAGCAATAAGAAAATTTAGGGGGAAGGGGGGGAAACCGTCATATGTGCATTTTCCCAAGGAGAGGAGTTGGGAAATGAATGGTTGCCCCAAGCAATTGGTGTCAATTGCTGGCGGGACAAATACGTAAGGAAAACGGTAACATTCATTGAAACTGGGACCTCTTCTATGGCAAAATACATTATCCAGGGGGGGGTTCCTTATGGGTGTGGGGGGGGAGCACTGGCCAACGCAGTGGAGGGGGGCGTTAGTCTTTAAACTAAAATAGTTAGTGGAAAGGGGTTTTTTGGGGGAAAACTGTGAAGTCCAGGGTATAAAGAGACGGGAAACAGTAATGGGCAAAATAAGGTGGTAGGGGAAAGCCATTGGCACTAATTGACAAGACAGAAATGGGCTTAGGGGAAAATAACAAAAGGAGCAGGAAGGGTAAAGAGAGAGGAGGGTCTTTAAGTATTTATTACACAAACATCGCATGCGGGAAATAAGATGGACGTTGAGACAGTTGCTATGCGGGTAACATAATGTATTTCCCATTATTTAACTGGTTTAATTCAAAAAGCGGACATCCCCTGCAAAGTCACTTTCAGGGTTTTAAATTGTTCCAAGTAATAGAAGTATGGGGAAAGGGGGGGTGGGGGCACTGTAAGTCCGAGATCGCTTGAACTGTTGCATAAAAAGGGGTATTAAGTCTGAAGTAACACTACAGAGTCTTTTTTGGATAGAATTTCAGAGGGCATAAAAATTTAATTTTGGTGTATAAAAACCGTCCCCCAAATTTAGATGGGACCAGGGGAGACACTAGGGGGGAAAAATGCTAGGGCCACAAGCCGATAATGTATAATTCTAGGAGACTAACTTTAGTAAATTGTTTGGGAATTTTCTTGACTGGAATTAAATCAAAACGATTTTTCTTATAGTAGTTCGGGATTGTTTTTTGAAGCATTTTGGACAGAACCTAAAAGGGGGAAATAACCTGTTTGATTTTATTTTTGGCAAACAATAACCCCTTTTTAAAATTTAAAGTTTCGGAGGAACTGGGTCTAGCGACCAAAAAATCAATTACTTTTAAATTTGAATGGAATATGACAGTAGGGATAACTCATAACAGTCCCAGATTTTCGCTTGGGGCAGTTTTACAGGGGCCCTTAGAAAACCCTTTATCATCTTTGACTGGGTAACGAAGAGACTATCATATACAGTTTCTAAAACACAAACATGCTGCTCAAAGAACTTTTATCCTTATAAAGAATTAGATCAAATAAAATGAACCAAAATGGATGAAAATAGCTGAAATATCACTAGGCATAAGAAAGAATTTAAGCGTATCAAAAGAGGCGAGGGCATCTTATAATCAGAAAATATTGACATTAAGAGGGCATTAAAAAAGGGGGATAAAAAAGTAAAAAGGACTATAAAAATTAAAGTTGCGGGGATTCTAAAACTAACCCAAAAAGTTTTTTTTCCAGGTCAATAGAACAAAAGTCAGAGATAGATAGGCCCCCTTTAAAAATAACTAGGGCATCTTACGACAAAGAGAATGAAAGTGCTCGTTTTTAAATAAATTTTCTCTGGGTTTTTTACACAGGAAGACAATAAATTTTCCGGAAATTAAATTTTTTTTATAGGGGGCCAGAAGTAAATTATGTAACATCACAGTCACAGTGAAATGTTGTGAACAGATAGACCGACTGAAGCAAAAAAATCACCGGCCCCTACCTGGAGTTTACCGGGGAAAGTTCCCGGGGGGTAAACGCCCCCGCGGCCCGGTCTGAGACCGGGCCTCCTGGTGGATCAGAGCCTGATAACCGGGCTGTTGCGCTGGCTGCACCAAACCAACATACGGCCACACCCCCGGCTGATCCGGAACTGACTTTGGGTGCTTGTCCTGCCAGCTTGAAACTGCCGGGGGTTTTTGGGGTAATCCCCCTTATGTGTGCGGGAGGCATTTT
The DNA here is from genome assembly GCF_026875155.1 of Cherax quadricarinatus. Taxonomy (NCBI): domain Eukaryota; kingdom Metazoa; phylum Arthropoda; class Malacostraca; order Decapoda; family Parastacidae; genus Cherax; species Cherax quadricarinatus. The sequence continues at coordinate 2,172,151 of NC_069450.1, read as the reverse complement.
GAACATCTCGGGCCCCGACACTTATTTATGGTCTCTAACGTCTAGTGACACCCCTCTTTTCATTGGGGGATGGTGCATCGCTCCCAAGTTTTTTTGTTTTCGAAATAGTGTTTTTCGTGTAAAGTTCGGTACTAGTCCCTCTAGGATTTTCGGGTGTATAAAATTCATGTACCTCCCTCCTGCGTTCCAGGGAATACAGGTTTAGAACCTCAAGCGCTCCCAATAATTGGGGTGTTTTATCCCGTTATGCGCGCCGTGAAATTTTCTCTGTACATTTTTAGGTGGGCAATTTCACCTCCCTTTAAAAGGGTGCTGTTATGTCAGAAATTTTTCCACCCAAAAAGAACAATGCCCTAAAAGAGTGTCACATGGGCTTGGCCTCCCAGTTTTGAAGGTTCTCATTATCCACCGTCTTTTTTCCCCTAGCAATGCGATTGACCCCATTTTAATGGCCTTGAAGCGAGATCCTCCGCTGATCACTTCCCGGGTTTTTGACGTTGTGTTTCGCCTATTTTGGGGCCAGAATTTTTTTTTACTCTGTAAGATTTAATTTCCTCAGTTTACCATATCTGAGTAATTGAAATTTCTCACTTTTGAACTTCAAATGTTTTTCCCGCCCCTAAAAAGATTTGTTGATGTCCGCCTGGGTTTTTGCAGTGCTGCAATGAAGACCTGTCATGCAGATTGGGGTGTCATCTAAAAGGAAGACACGGGCGTGCTGATGGGGTTTTTTTTAAAGGGTTTTCAAAGGGAATCAAAAGGAAATCGGTGAACCTTTAAACTAATATTTTAAAATTTACTTTTCAAACGGGTGTAGTGTCTGATATTGGAAAGATGGCTAATGAATTCCTTTTTTAAAACGGGGGACAAGTCTTTTCCGTAAAATTTACCGCCCAATAAGCCTACCTAAATTGCAGGAAAATTTACTGAGTCAATTTATAGCTGGAAAATAAGAAGCCATCCGATAAGCATAGCTTGTTTAATGATACTCAGCAGGGATCACAAAGGCCCGGGTTTTGTCTAACTAATTTATTAACTTTTTTTCAGTAAAGCTTTTGGGGCGTTGACCCGAAAAAAATTTGATATTGTTTTATTTAGTTTTTAGTAAGGCATTTGATGATTCCGCACCAAAGACTGTTAAAAGTACAGCTATGGCATTGGGGGAAGGGTGCCTCGGGACGAACCAGGGCTCACAGACGGGAAGCAAGAGTGTCCAAAATGGGGTTAAATCCGAGTGGGAACATAACAAGTGGCGTTCCACAGGGATCAGTCTTGGGGCCCTTTTGTTGTTTTTAAAAAATAATAACAATATCTTGATAAGGAAACTAGGAATGGCAAATTCCCGATGACACGAAGATAGGTAGGATAATTGATTAAAAACTAGATTTGGGAACTTCGGAGGATTTAGACAAACTCTACTCTTGGTCAAAAAAAGGGGAGATCATTCAATGAGATAAAGCAAGTTCTAAATCTGGGGGAGTAAAAAGGTAAACTTAGCCATACAGAGCAAAAAGGACTTGGGGTTATGGAACAGCAACCTTAAACCAAACACAATGCCTAAGTGTACTAATAAGGAAAATAGATTACTGGGATTTATATCAAGAAGTGAAGCAACAAAGTCCAGGGTAAATCTGCAGCTTTATACATCTTTAGAAGGGCCCTCACCTAGATTATGCGCTAAATTCTGGTCTCCATATTACAGAATGGACATAAATTCGTTAGAAAACATTCACGTGGGATGACTAAATTAAACATAGCATTAAAATCTTCCTTTGAAGAAAGATTGAAGACTTGTCTCCCCTCATTCTTCGTCTAACAAGTGAATGAAACTTAACAGTCTTAAATCTTTCTTCATAAGGAAGATTTCTAATGCATGTATTAATTTAGTCATCCTACCTAAATGTTTTTTAACAATTTTTTATGCCCCATTCTGTAATAGGGAGACCAAATTGAGCTCTAATCTAGGTGAGGCCTTTACTTGAGTATAAAGCTGCATATACCTCGGGACTTCGTTGCTACATTTCTTGAATAAACCCAGAACTATTTTGCTATACGTACGTTTAGGCATTGCTGTTTTGGTTTAAGGTTGCTGCTACCATAACCCCCAAGTCCTTTTCGCAATCTGTATGGCTAAGTTCTACATTATTTTTAAATTATAAGTGCCCAGGGTTATGGGCATCCCCACTTCAAAAACCTTGCATTTATCTACATTAACGCATCTCCCCTTTTCTACCAAAAAACAGTTTTTTTTAAAACCTTCTGAAGTTCCCTAACTCACTTTTGAATCAATTTTCCTACCTATCTTTTTGGGCATCGGGATTTGCTCATTCCCTAGTAACATCCTCATAAGCATTTTATATATTAAACAACAACGGGCCCAAGACTGATCCCTGTGGAAAGCCACTTGTTACTGATCCCCCCTCGATTTTAACCCCATTTATGGACACTCTGCTTCCTGTCTGTGAGCCATGACCGATCCATGAAGCACTTTTTTCCCCCAAAGCCAGAGCTGCCCCTTTCTTTAACAGTCTTTGGTGCCTTACTAAAATCTAAGTAAACAATATCAAATTCTTTTATCGGGTCAACAGCCCAAAAGCTTTACTGAAGAAAGTTTTAATAAATTTTAAAACAAGACCGCCTCTTTGGGGAAACCAGCTGAATCATTAATCAACTATGCTACGAGATGGCTTTTTAAAAACTCACTATAATTACTAGTAAATTTTCCTACAATTGGGTCAGGGTTATTGGGCGGGGAATTAGTGGTAACGACTTGTCCCCTGTTTTTTAAAAAAAGGAATTACAAGCCATCTTTCCCCATACAGACACTACACCTTTTTGAAAGATAAAATTAAAAAAATTAGTTAATGGTTTTACAGACCTTTCCCTTTTGCATTCCTTAAAAAAAAACCTCATCAGGGCCCGGTGACTTATTTTGCCTTTATCGGTCTATTTGCTTCAAACCCTTTTTACAGGACTGATGTTACATAATTTTTCTTCTTCTGGCCCACTATAAATTATTTACGAAATATTGTTAGTGCTTCCCGTGTAAAAACCGAGAGAAAATAATTTTTTTAAAAAACGGCACATTTTATTCTTTTTTTCAAGAAGAAAAAAAAACCCAAATTTTTTTTTAAGGGGGCCTTCTTATCTCTAACTTTTTTTCTATAACCTGGAAAAAACTTTTGGTTAGTTTTTTTGAAACCCAGCAAATTTAATTTCATAGTCCCTTTTTTTGCTTTTCTTTTCCCCTTTTTAAATTTTTTCAAAAGATGACCCCACCTCCCTTTTATACCCATAAATTCCTTTTTTATTCCTACTAGAAATTTTTAGCCTATTTTTCCCCCCATTTTGGGGCATTTTCTTTTGATCTAATTTCTTTATACGGGATAAAGTTTTTGAGCAGCATGATAGTGTTCAAAAAACTGTCATATTTAAGCTCTTCGTTACCCCAGCAACAATAAGTGTTCTCTAGCCCAATTGTAATCTGCTAAGCGAAAAAACTGGGGCTGTTTCTGAGTTTTCCCATATCATACTTCCCAATGCAAATGTAATTGATTTGTGTTTTCCCCTACACCCATTCCCTGAAACTTTTAAAAAACAAGGGATTTTATTGGCCGAAAATCCCAGAAACCCCTTTGTAGGTTTGTCACAAACGTTAAAAACCATCCTAACACCCTCATTGTCCAGTGGGGACCCCTTTAAAAACCATTTGGGAATCCTCTAGTATCATATTTTACCATGATTACCTCCCAAAAACCTTTGGAAAAAAAAAAAGTTAAAAATTCGTAAGGCAGGGAAATCCCCCTTTTTAAAACCATGCATTTAAATTGTTTATTTGACTTTAAGGCCTTTAAGGTACCCCACCAAAGACCGTTAAAAAAAAAAGGCAGCTCATGGCACGGAGGAAAATGCTGTCAGGGGTCGATCATGGCTCGCAGACTGGAAGCAGAGTCTGCAAATGGGGTTAAATCAAGTGGGGATCCATAACATGTAGCGTTCCACGGGATCAGTCTTTGGCCCGTTGTTTTTTATAATATATATCAGGGTCTTGAAGGGAATTTTCTAGTGAAATGAAAATTCACCGAGACACAATGTTAGGGGAAACTATTACAGAAAGAGGAATCATTCCCCCAAACCTGGGCTTGGGGTTTTTGAGCCCTGGGATTAGAATTTTTTGAACAAAGGGAAGGGGAAATGGCGTTTGGTTTGAAAGACATGTAAGCAACACAACATTTTTAGAAAACGTTTCGGCCTGGACCTTGACACTTTTAAAACCCAAATTGTCGGTATTTTTTACCAAGGTTTTACAGACTGCGTTTATAAGCTCATGTTTAGGGACGTGTAGCAACAGGCATAGCACTGTAGGGGATTCCCCCCCCCCCGGGAAGTAGGGCTATCTAAAGGGGTGTGTTAGTTTTTAGGGGCCGGAAAGGGCTTTTAGTGTCCTCTGAACCCAAATTTCCATAATATTGCAATGCTGACAAATTGTGCAAAAAGGGATACAAAACCGAAAGATAAAGTTAATTTTAAATCAAATTATAATCTTTACTTTTCAACAACCAAAACCAGACAGTGCAATTGCAAGTACCAAATTTTAAATTGTAATTTTTATATTATAAGTTTATATATAATTTCCTACCATCTGCCCCTTAACTTTGCTTTCCCTTACTTAATTTTTTTCCCTTTAATTTTTTCCCTTTAATTTTATTTAATAACATCCTATTTATAATTTACAATTGTTAAAATATTCAAGTGCATTCCTTTGTGTAAATTTGAATAATTCACAATTTTTCCATTATATTCCAAAGCCATTATTTGATTACCCCTTTTTTGTTCACCACAACCTAATTTGTCCCCTTTTTAAATTTTAAATTTTTTACAATAATTCTAACTTTTAAAAAAAAAAAAAAAATACCTTTTTTAGTACTACCTACTATCAATTCCCAAGCTCCCACTATTTGACATCACTTTTTTTTTTATTTTGGCCCCTTTGCTCATTATTTTACATTTGTTTTAAAAAATCCAGGTCTTTTTTTTTGCTTAAGACTATATACTTGCTTATACTTAATTTAACTATAGATTCACCACAAACTTTTGATTCAAGCATTGATCCTGAACCCAAACCCCTTATTTTAAAGACTTAAATGAATCAAAAAGTTACTGTAAAAACTACACTGCAAACAATTAAAGGGACTCCAGTGCCCAAAAACAACATAAAAATATTTAAAACAATATCAGATCTTTAAGCAACATTACTGACCTCATGCATTACTAAATTCCACATGCCAAAATGTCCCATTACACAATGAAACCCGGCTAAAGCCGATAGACAGATGTTTTGCCCTTCCCGGGTTACACAGCCATACACAACTGAGGCCAACCAACAAGGGGGGGGAACACCCTATACTACTCAGACAACTAAATGTAAACACTAAATTGCACAAGGGATGAACATGGGGGAAAAATAAACAAATTCAAAAACCAAGTACCTACAAAAACCCCTCACATTGAAAACATCTTAAGTTTTCCCCATCAAACATTAGCCAATTTGTCAAAATCTAGGGGTATATAACTAGCACCATGAACAAAGATCACTTACTACTCTCAGGTGACTTCAATATAAAAACTCCTGCAAAACCAGGGCCCCCACGTTACTGAATTTACAAAACAATGGGAACTGTATGTTTCTACCAACAGTAACAAAACCTACAAAAATTTCAAGGGCTATGTTTTCCCCACTTTTACCCACGGACCCCACCATAACCCCCCTTTTAAAAACGGCATAATTACAATAAAACCACAGACCCTACCCTAAATTTCCCCTAACAACTCTTGGAAACTACCCCAAAACACTACTAAAGTCCCTTCAGACTTCACAATGGGCACCATTTAATAACTTCACAAAAGCAATAGCAAACTTGATGGCAACTGACTGAAACCTAAAAAAGATATTTACGAATGTATTAATAATTTTCTAAAAAACACCCAATACCTCATAACAAGCACTGCCCTAAAAAAACAAACAAAGACAGCAAAGAGACGAACATCCCGGGTAACACCCACATTCCAAATCCAAAATACAAAACACCAATATGAAAAACAGTACAGAAGGGGCACAAACCAGAGACCAAAAAAAAAACGGGTTACTCTCAAACCTAACCCGCCATAAGAAGGGCAAAAAAAATTTTATTTTGAAACAGATTATCCCAAATTACGAGGTGAATAAAAAAACCTGGGAAAACCCTATCAGAAATTCTGGGAACAAAAAAGATATCACGAAAAGCAAATAAAATTAGCAAAAACAGAGAACCCCCCAAATCCCAACAACAGAAACACAAACAGACTCAAGATTTCTTCCCAAAATAGGACAAAAACCCTTTCCAAAAAAAACCAAGCTCAATACCCCACCAAAAGATACCTCACCGGGGCGCCCCCAGGGTGGGGGAGGGGGGCTAATAAACATATTAAAACCCAACCGCAACAAACCCGAACACACTGTTCCAGCTCCGACTAACCCATACGAAGTCTCCCTTATTATCAACGCACTAAAAAACAAGGCAGGAGATTTAAATACCTTACCACCCTTTATATACAAAAAAGTGTCACAAGTGCTATCACCAATCATTGCAACACTCTTTAACAAATCCATTGAATCCTCCACCTTCCCTACAGTACTCAAAATAGCAAGGGTCACCCCGATCCACAAAGGAGGAGACCAAACAGAGTTGAATAACTACAGGCCAATATCCAACTTACACCCTCTCTCAAAAATCTTTGAAAAATTAATTAAATAAACGAATCTACCCCTACCTTATCTCCCAAAACATACTCAAACCCCTGCCAATTTGGATTCAGGCCTAATAAAAATACTAATGATGCTATTATACACATGCTAGAACATATATACACTGCAATAGAGAAAAAAGAAGTCCCACTGGGGATCTTCATTGACTTACGTAAAGCTTTTGATACAGTTGACCATGACTTGCTCCACGTAAAATTGTCACACTATGGTATAAGAGGGCACTCCTCAACTACCTCAAATCATACCTCAGCAACAGAAGCAATATGTGTACGCAAATGGGGCAAACTCTTCTGCGCAACCAATTACAGTTGGTGTCCCACAGGGAAGTGTCCTTGGCCCTCTTCTCTTTCTCCTATACATAAATGACCTTCCAAATGCTTCGCAATTACTCAAACCCACACTATTTGCAGATGACACTACATACGTCTTCTCTCACCCGAGCCCAGTCACGCTAGCCAATACTGTAAATACCGAATTACAGAAAATATCTACCTGGATGAGGACTAACAAACTTACACTAAACATTGACAAAACCTACTTCATTCAGTTTGGTAACAGAGCTACAGATGTCCCTCTTAACATAATGATAAACGGATCACCTATCACAAAACTAACAGAGGGAAAATTCTTAGGAATCCACCTTGATAATACTCAAATTTCATACACATATACAACAAATTTCTAAGAAAATTTCCAAGACTGTAGGCATACTATCGAAGATACGGTACTATGTTCCACAGTCAGCCCTCCTGGCCCTATATCACTCTCTTATTTACCCCCATCTCACCTATGGAATTTGTGCATGGGGCTCAACAACAATTAACCATCTCAGACCAGTAATTACTCAACAAAAGGCTGCAGTTAGAATGATAAATTCTCACTACAGGCAGCACACTCCACCAATATTCAATACACTAAACCTACTCACCATACAAAACATCCATACTTATTACTGCACCTATTACATACATAGAACACTTAACTCTGATATTAACCCTCCCCTCAAACATCTCCTTGCCAACCTCAACAGAACACATGACCATAACACAAGGCACAGATCACTTTGATGTTCCTCGTTGTCCATCTCGCCACTATGCAAAAACTCAATGCACATAAAAGGCCCTAAAATCTGGAATTCATTACCTGTAAATATAAAAGAAACACTACCTGTTTATAAATTCAAGTCTCTTCTCAAAGATCACTTACTCACCCAAAACCAAATAAATACTGAATAACTGAACCTTATAAATTGTATATCTTAAATGTTTCTCACAATTATATCACATAAATGTTAAACCTAAAACCGAATCTAACTTTATTATTTTTTAAATACACTACCTAACAGAATCACTACCTAACTGAATGCAACCATATGACCTGTCTTTGTAATACTCACTTGTGCTTTAAAGTAATCTGATTACAATGTTTTATCACTGATTTCATCATTGCTTAGTTAATCTTAAGTTAATTTTAAGCCAGCCCGTAATGCTATGCATAGTATAAGTGGCTTTGGCATGCTGCTCTTATCTGTATTTTTTTGTACCTCTGTATATGTACTCAAATTTGAAATAAATAAATAAATAAGATACAGAATCTTTACTACTACGGTGCTCTCAACAACTCCAAGGCTGATTACCTCATCTTTTGTATATAGTTCTACTGTCTTTTAATCATGTCCTAGAATCTGTATTGATAAAGTCACTGGATGGCGAAACGTCTACAGTAAAGATAACCAGATGTTGAACATGTGTCTTAACTCTCACCGTGTCGGTATTGTATACCTTCCTTGCACAAGTTGTACAAGAATGGCATACAATACCGACAAGATGAAATTAAGAAACGTGTGCAACATCTGGATATCCTTATTGTAGAAGTTTCGCCATCCAGTGGTTTTATCAATACAAATTCCAGGACAATGTGAAGACAGTAGAACTATATACAGTAGTTGAGGTAAACAATTGGTGCTCCTCGCACCAATTCCAAGACCGAGGGACTGATTACCTCATCTTCTGTATATAGTTCTACTGTCTTCAAATTATGTTCTGGAATATGCCACTAGATACCCAGATGTTACACATTTATCTTAATTCAGACAAGTCTTGGGCTCCCCATATGGTCTACAAAACTCGTGTAGAATGCTCACGACAGTGGAGAAATAGGCAAAGGAAAAGTTTAAATTTGGGTGTGTATGGTGTGGAGAGGTGAAAAGCCACCATAACGATAGTTATTTCTCTATGGTGAATGTGAAAGGTTTCAGTCGCTACATGAGTCAATTGGGATCATACTAATCTTGAGTCAGCAAAGAGACCTGTGCCACACAGCGAAGACGTTCCTATAGCAATGTTTACAATACTGCCTGACCTGTTGCCAGATATTGAAGAAACTCAGGGTTTAGGATGTAACACAGGTGATAGCAGTAGAGGTGAATATGAAGCAAACACTTCAACACTTCAGCAGTTATTCCAAGAAGATTTTAATGATCTGGTACGTGACCTCAGTCTGTCAAAGCAAGCATCTGAACTTTTAGCATCTAGTGTCTAGACTAGAAAATATAAAAGGTCTGTCTACACCTTATCAGACAAGAGAGATTGAACTCCTTCATCCGTGATGAACTTGTATACTGTAATAACATCCCTGAACTTTTTTTTTTTTTTTACCAGGAGATTGGAGGCTGTTTATAGACAGCTCCATTATAAGCTTGAAAAACGTCTTATTGCACAAACTTACCCTAAAATCGGTATAATGTCATTGGCCAGAAATGTTTACTTAATATTCACTTTCACTACTATCACCTGTGTTACATAATATAATAATAATAATAATAATAATAATCATAATAATATAAAATAATAATGCACACCTAGCTGACATCGATGACATACTATATAGAAAGCTCTTTCTTATCCAGAGCATTTCGGGCAAATTAGATTAATTTTGTCCCCAGGATGCGACCCACACGAGTCGTCTAACACTCAGGTACATATTTACTGCTCGGATAAAAGGGACAGTAGATATCTTAAGGAAACACGTCCAAATGTTTCCGGGCATCGAACCATGGACCTCAGTGTGTGAGCCGAGTACACTACACAGTAGATCAGGGTCTGATCAACCAGATTGCTACTGCCTGCCCCACACAATCCAGGGCATGAACCACACCCCGGATGGTCAGGTACTGACATGATTATTTTATTTAAGTAAATACTTTGTGTGATGAATGGTTTAGAAAACCGACAAGTTGAAGAATTGAGACACTTATGCAACATATGGGAATCTTTATTGAAGAAACTTTTCGCCACACAGTGTGGCGAAACGTTTCTTCATTAAAGATTCCCATATGTTGCATAAGTGTCTCAATTCTTCATGTAAATACTTTATATATACCTGTAACTGCGGCATGACATTTGTTGTTCAAGTTGAACTGGAACACCAGAGCTGATGATGAGTGAAGGATGGCAGGAGTGATGTCTTCCTGCACTTCATAACTCCTCAGTGAAGGTGGTGGAGTATATGGCAGCAGTGTAGGGCCAAGTATGATGATCTTCAGTGTGCGGCCTGGGTGCCTGTACACACATAAGGAAAGTTTTAACAGTGTTTACTTGTATACTTGTAATTACAAGTGTTAGAAGTGAGTAATTGGACTTCCAGCACTGAGACGCTAACTTACTGTATGAAAACAGTTACAAAGACTGACGGAACAGACACAGAATCTGTTTAGTAAGATCTAGAAAGACATACAAAATTAATTTTAATCATGTTATACCAACCCCAAACTTGGAGAACGATCAAGGGAAACTTGTTGCACAAATTTCTAATATTTTGCTACACAATAATGTAATACCTATAAGTCTATGGGATTTTAATCTTAAGTTAAATTCAGAATTATTTGACTGGTAATTTAAAGTACAATAACTTCCTTGTGCTTGACCTGGTTTTGGCTAATATAAACTGGGAGAATGATAAGGAAAACGTTAAAAAGGTCCCAGAATGTCACTCTGCAGATAATTATGGACTTAGGGAACACTGTCTAACATTGACTGGCTTTACCAGGCTAGTAATTATATCGACGAAAAATTTACAAGCAGTAACGAAGCAAATTACCGAAATATTTTTTTTTTAATAATGCAAAAGCCACAAAAAAATATATTTCCACATGAGAAATTAAATGAAATAAAAATTATCCAAAGTGAACGAAGAGACTAACATCTTGTGAGAAAAGAAGCATTTAGGAGAATGTACAGAAGAGGATCACATCATGAACCATTTTGTGGTTCATAAGTGACCTGAAAGAGAAATATTTTCATCTCCAACCATCACTGTCTTCCCAGAGCAGCGTCGACACTGTAACTTAGAAGTTCCTCCACACTAAAGAATCCCACCCATCCTTCAGAGTGTCCCCTACACTGAAGTATCCCCCCACCAATCCTTCAGAGTGTCCCCCACACTGAAGTATCCCCCACCCATCCTTCAGAGTGTCCTCCACACTGAAGTATCTCCCACCCATCCTTCAGAGTATCCCCACCCATCCTTCAGAGTGTCCTCCACACTTGGAGTTTACTTGGAGAGAGTTCCGGGGGTCAACGCCCCCGCGGCCCGGTCTGAGACCAGGCCTCCTGGTGGATCAGAGCCTGATCAACCAGGCTGTTGCTGCTGGCTGCACGCAAACCAACATACGAGCCACAGCCCGGCTGATCCGGAACTGACTTTAGGTGCTTGTCCAGTGCCAGCTTGAAGACTGCCAGGGGTCTGTTGGTAATCCCCCTTATGTGTGCTGGGAGGCAGTTGAACAGTCTCGGGCCCCTGACACTTATTGTATGGTCTCTTAACGTGCTAGTGACACCCCTGCTTTTCATTGGGGGGATGGTGCATCGTCTGCCAAGTCTTTTGCTTTCGTAGTGGGTGATTTTCGTGTGCAAGTTCGGTACTAGTCCCTCTAGGATTTTCCAGGTGTATATAATCATGTATCTCTCCCTCCTGCGTTCCAGGGAATACAGGTTTAGGAACCTCAAGCGCTCCCAATAATTGAGGTGTTTTATCTCCGTTATGCGCGCCGTGAAAGTTCTCTGTACATTTTCTAGGTCGGCAATTTCACCTGCCTTGAAAGGTGCTGCTAGTGTGCAGCAATATTCCAGCCTAGATAGAACAAGTGACCTAAAGAGTGTCATCGTGGGCTTGGCCTCCCTAGTTTTGAAGGTTCTCATTATCCATCCTGTCATTTTTCTAGCAGATGCGATTGATACAGTGTTATGGTCCTTGAAGGTGAGATCCTCCGACATGATCACTCCCAGGTCTTTGACGTTGGTGTTTCACTGAAGTATCCCAACCCATCCTTCACAGTGTCCTCCACACTGAAGTATCCCCACCCATCCTTCACAGTGTCCTCCACACTGAAGTATCCCCACCCATCCTTCAGAGTGTCCTCCATACTGAAGTATCCCCACCCATCCTTCAGAGTGTCCTCCACACTAAAGTATCCCACCCATCCTTCAGAGTGTCCTCCACACTGAAGTATCCCCACTCATCCTTCAGAGTGTCCTCCACACTGAAGTATCCCCACTCATCCTTCAGAGTGTCCTCCACACTGAAGTATCCCCACTCATCCTTCAGAGTGTCCCCTTTTTTTTTATTTTTTTTTTTTTTTTCCCCCCCCCCCCCTTTTTGCCCCCGGTAACATAAAGATTGTAATCATTTTAAATCATACAATTAAAATATTATGGGATTAAGTTTTGGTTAATTGATTTCAAATGTATCCATAACATAACTAATAAAATAAATGTTTACCTGCATTCGTGGCATGACATTTGTTCATGTAGGGCTCCAGCGCTTGGGCTTGTGATGAGGAATGAAATACTGGAGGTGGTGTCTTCCTGTACTTCATACCTCTTTGGTGATGGTGGTGAGGTATGTGGTTACAGTGTGCAGAGAACAGTTGTAACTTCCTGCAGGGTGGCCTGGGTGCCAGTGTGGCTTGGTGCCAGTGTGGCCTGGGTGCCAGTGTGGCCTGGGTGCCAGTGTGGCCTGGGTGCCAGTGTGGCCTGGGTGCCAGTGTGGCCTGGGTGCCAGTGTGGCCTGGGTGCCAGTGTGGCTTGGTGCCAGTGTGGCCTGGGTGCCTGCAACGACAATAGGAAAGATTTGCAAAACTAAGTTTATGGCGAGGCAAATAAAAAAAAAACAGTATTACCAGATACAGAAATGTATACAGTCTGCATAAAACCAATAAAGCCTTTAAATTACAAGGAATGCCTAAAAATTCTAAAAATATACTCCGTGGAACACAGGAGAGAGACATACATGATAATATATACTTGGAAGGTGATGCCATAACAAAATACTAGGTGAAAGAAATAGGAGAAACATAAAATAAAACCAGTTTTTAAAATCAGGGGTACCATGGACACAATAAGAGATCCTTGTGTCAACATTCATGGGTCAAGATTATTCAACACTCGACAGGTACCTCTATCAAGTGGCATATGACTCAGACTGAAGGCTATGAAGGTCAGTGGGTTGCCAGCAGCAACAGACTGGGTGATCAAACGAGCACTGGCACAAGACTGGCCCAGGTTGTGGCAGCTGAAACTGCCATATAAAAGATAAAATAATGGAACGTGTATGGTAGATACTAAGACATGGGGATTTATATCTACGTTAGATATACCAAGTGCATAGTATGTGCACAGGCTTGGTTTCCGTTTGCCTTGGGTTTCTGTGACTGTATTCCCTGTTGGTGCATGTTTCCCTGTGGGAGCTCCATTGTTGGTGCTAGGGAGGATAGAAGTAAGACAGGGAAACATGCACCAACAGGGAATACAATCACAGAAACCCAAGGCAAACGGAAACCAAGCCTGTGCACGTACTATGCACTTGGTATCTGCTGGCATGGAAAATCTGGAAAAACAGATGGGACGTGCAACTATGACCACCCTAGAAAATGCCATGCCCATATAAGAAAGAACATAAGAACGAAGGAACACTGCAGAAGGCCTACTGGCCCATGCGAGGCAGGTCCAAGTCCCTACCGGCTTAAGCCAATGCACCCAACCTAGTCAGGTCAGGTCACATTGACTTAAGGGAGGAACACGGCAACCGACCTGTTAGCACAAGCTATCAGGTCCAACTCACACCCACCCACATCTACTCATGTATTTATCCAACCTATTTTTAAAGCTACACAACGTTCTGGCCTCTATAACGGTACTTGGGAGTTTGTTCCACTCATCCACAACTCTATTACCAAACCAGTACTTTCCTATATCCCTCCTGAATCTGAATTTTTCCAACTTAAAACCATTGCTGCGAGTCCTGTCTAGGCTAGATATTTTCAGCACACTATTTACATCCCCTTTATTTATTCCTGTCTTCCACTTATAAACCTCAATCATATCCCCCTAATTCTACGTCTTTCTAGAGAGTGCATTTTTCAGGGCCCTTAGTCTATCCTCATAGGGAAAGGGTTTCTGATACAGGGGATCATCTTTGTCATCCTCCTTTGTACATTTTCCAAGAATTTATATCCATTCTGTAATAGGGTGACCAAAACTGTGCAGCATAATCTAAATGAGGCCTAACCAAGGATGTATAGAGTTGAAGAACAACCTGAGGACTCCTATTATTTATGCTTCTTAAATATGAAGCCAAGGATTCTATTACTTTATTGCGAACATTTTATGCACTGTTGTCTTGGTTTCAGATTACTGCTAACCAGAACTCCTAAATCTTTTTCGAAATCCGTAATATTAAGATCTACATTATTTAGTTTATATGTGGCATGGTTATTGTCCTGTCCAACATTTAGAACTTTGCATTTGTCTATATTAAACTGCATCTGCCACTTCTCCGACCACTGCATCAGTCTATTCAAATCTTCCTGGAGTGCTCGAATGTCCTCGTCAGAATGAATTCGACGGCCTATTTTGGTGTCATCGGCAAACTTGCCGATGTCGCTCTTTATGCCCTCATCTATGTCGTTTATGTAGATTGTGAACAGCAGGGGGCCCAACACTGACCCCTGTGGAACACCGCTCGTGACGCTTCCCCACTCTGATTTCTCCCCCCCAGGAAAATGCAAACTCCCTTCCTGTAAGCTTTTCACCCTGAACTGTGTACCTCTTCAGTACAGGAAAGACTGTGCTATAACTTAAATTGCCAGGCATACCATCTAAAGAGGACAAAAAGATACAAAACATCCAGGCCATGGGAAAACCTGGGTAGCCACAGCCACTCAAGAGGGAGAGGTTTTTTAGTGCCAGGAAGGAAAAAAAACTGGCAGGAAATGGCAGAAATCGTACACCAAATCCAGTCATTCCTGGAGTGGAACCACAGTCGATGGCCTCCACTCCAAACCAACAGATACAGATACTAATGCCGGAAAAAAATCCCCCCCCCCCCAGTACCAACAACACCACCAGTCCGATAACATTCTTCTTTGCAAATATACAGGGTCTAAAGCCAGCAACAAACAAAATACCTTTCATCCGTGGACTGCTTGCAGAGGCAAAGGCAATGTTCGCGGCTTTCACCGAGACCCACATAAAGGATCACTTCGACAACGAAATATGGATCCCAGGTTACAACCTATACAGATGTGACAGAGTTAACAGGCAAAATGGGGGGGGGGGTTGGCCTGTACATTGCAGAGTCACTTGTTTGCACAGAACTGCTTAATGCCTCAAATGATGTAGTGGAAGTTTTAGCAGTAAAGGTCGAGAACCAAAACCTAGTCTTTGTGGTAGTCTACAAGCCTCCGGATGCAACATCCCAGCAATTCCAGGAACAGCTGTTAAAAATTGACCACTGTCTGGAAAATCTTCCAGCTCCTGCACCCAACATCTTGCTCTTGGGGGATTTCAACTTAAGGCACCTAAAATGGAGGAATATAGCAAATAATATTGTTGCAGTAATAACACCAGGAGGCAGCTCTGATAAAAAACTCACACTCACACGAGCTTTTAAATCTCTGCACAAAATTTAATTTAAACCAGCAAATAATAGAGCCTACTAGACTGGAGAATACACTCGACCTCATCTTCACTAACAATGATGATCTGATAAGAAATGTCACCATATCAAAAACATATACTCAGATCACAACATAATTGAGGTTCAGACATGTATGCGTGGAGCCCCAGACCGACATAATGAGACTAGTCACGAGGGAGCATTCACCAAATTCAACTTCAATAACAAAAACATAAAGTGGGGCCAAGTAAACCAAGTCCTAACCGATATAAGCTGGGAAGATATACTAAGCAACACAGACCCCAACTTATGCCTAGAACAGATTAACTCGGTGGCACTCGATGTACACACAAGGCTTATTCCTCTAAGAAAAAGGAGGAGTAGATGTAAAATAGAAAGAGACAGGTGTTCCCTTTACAGGCGATGGAAAAGAATAACAGAGCAGCTAAAAGAGGTCAATATATCTGAAATGCGTAGGGAGACACTGGTCAGAGAAATAGCAAGCATCGAACTTAAGCTAAAAGAATCCTTTAGGAGTCAGGAATCGCGGGAAGAACTAAAAGCCATAAATGAAGTCGAAAGAAACCCAAAGTATTTCTTCTCCTATGCCAAATCAAAATCGAGAACAACGTCCAGTATTGGGCCCCTACTTAAACAAGATGGGTCCTACACAGATGACAGCAAGGAAATGAGTGAGCTACTCAAGTCCCAATATGACTCAGTTTTTAGCAAGCCCCTAACCAGACTGAGAGTCGAAGATCAAAATGAACCATACCCCCGGCCGGGATTGAACCCGCGGTCATAGAGTCTCAAAACTCCAGCCCGTCGCGGCCACGCTAGCTGGAGATTCGTCTGTAAAAACTTGCATTTGTGGTCACAGAGGTGCCTGTGCTAACCTTCCTATGGTGTAGAAATATACCTAGTTGGATGAATCTTATTGTGGCTAGCTGGTCTGGTGGTTAGCGCGACGGGCTGGAGTTTTGAGACTCTATGACCGCGGGTTCAATCCCGGCCGGGGGTATGGTTTATTTGCAATCGTGTCATTACGATTTCTTAAGTCATCAAAATGAATTTTTTATGAGAGAGCCACAAAATTTGATTAACACAAGCCTATCCGATGTTATCCTGACGCCAAATGACTTCGAACAGGCGATAAATGACAATGCCCATGCACTCTGCCCCAGGGCCAGACTCATAGAACTCTCTGTTCATCAAGAACTGCAAGAAGCCCCTATCACGAGCCTTTTCCATCCTATGGAGAGGGAGCATGGACACGGGGCTCGTTCCACAGTTACTAAAAACAACCCACTCCACAAAGGGGGCAGTAAAGCAACAGCAAAGAACTACAGACCAATAGCACTAACATCCCATATCATAAAAATCTTTGAAAGGGTCCTAAGAAGCAAGATCACCACCCATCTAGAAACCCATCAGTTACACAACCCAGGGCAACATGGGTTTAGAACAGGTCGCTCCTGTCTGTCTCAACTATTGGATCACTACGACAAGGTCCTAAATGCACTAGAAGACAAAAAGAATGCAGATGTAATATATACAGACTTTGCAAAAGCCTTCGACAAGTGTGACCATGGCGTAATAGCGCACAAAATGCGTGCTAAAGGAATAACAGGAAAAGTCGGTCGATGGATCTATAATTTCCTCACTAACAGAACACAGAGAGTAGTCGTCAACAGAGTAAAGTCCGAGGCAGCTACGGTGAAAAGCTCTGTTCCACAAGGCACAGTACTCGCTCCCATCTTGTTCCTCATCCTCATATCCGACAGACAAGGATGTCAGCCATCAGAGTACAAAAATTCTGGCCACAAAATAGAGCGAAACACAAACGTCAAAGACCTGGGAGTGATCATGTCGGAGGATCTCACCTTCAAGGACCATAACATTGTATCAATCGCATCTGCTAGAAAAATGACAGGATGGATAATAGAACCTTCAAAACTAGGGAGGCCAAGCCCATGATGACACTTTTCAGTCACTTGTTTCTAATCTAGGCTGGAATATTTGCTGCACACTAACAGCACCTTTCAAGGCAGGTGAAATTGCCGACCTAGAAAATGTACAGAGAACTTTCACGGCGCGCATAACGGAGATAAAACACCTCAATTACTGGAAGCGCTTGAGTTCCTAAACCTGTATTCCCTGGAACGCAGGAGGGAGAGATACATGATTATTATACACCTGGAAAATCCTAGAGGGACTAGTACCGAACTTGCACACGAAAATCACTCACTACGAAAGCAAAAGACTTGGCAGACGATGCACCATCCCCCCAATGAAAAGCAGGGGTGTCACTAGCACGTTAAGAGACCATACAATAAGTGTCAGGGGCCCGAGACTGTTCAACTGCCTCCCAGCACACATAAGGGGGATTACCAACAGACCCCTGGCAGTCTTCAAGCTGGCACTGGACAAGCATCTAAAGTCAGTTCCTGATCAGCCGGGCTGTGGCTCGTACGTTGGTTTGCATGCAGCCAGCAGGAACAGCCTGGTTGATCAGGCTCTGATCCACCAGGAGGCCTGGTCACAGACCGGGCCGCGGGGGCGTTGACCCCCGGAACTCTCTCCAGGTAAACTCCAGGTAAACAAGGGGCGTGACACCAATTTCCACAAAAATGACAATTTATCCATGTGGAAGCCCGTTTGTTTGATTGACTGCAGACTACACACAGCTTCATGATGATTTGAGTGGTTGATTTACTGTAATTCTACTAGCAACCTCTTGAATACTCTATTAATAACCTCCTTAAATGAAGCTCTAGCTAATGCCCCAACCTAGTCAGGTCGTGTTCCTCCCTTAAGCCAATGTGACCTGACCTGACTAGGTTGGGTGCATTGGCTTAAGCCGGTAGGACACTTGGACCTGCCTCGCATGGGCCAGTAGGCCTGATGGAAATAAATGGTATAAAATACCGACACAATGAAAATATAAACACATATGCAGTATAATGTGATCCTTTATTGACTACGTTTCGCCCACACAGTGGGCTTTTTCACCTGGGGTGGAAAGGACGCGAGTATTTATAGTCAGGTTCAGAATGCTGAGGTCAGGTGGAGAATGCTGCATCTGATGATGTACCGAGTGGGGTTATAGAGTCTAAAATCTTGGGAAGCTTGGAGAGGAGATTGGATAAGTTTGTGAGCAGACCTTCTACAGTGTTCTTCCATTCCTTTGTTCTTATGTGGGATAGCGATGAAGAAGTTTCTTGGCAAGTGGTTCAGCTATGTTATAGAAGCCACTATTCTGGTTGAAGTTGTCGGATATAGAAATAAATGATGATTCCAGGATTCTTCGGTATTGAGTGTTGTCTTCTGTGGCGATAAGTCTTGAGTTTCTGTAGTTTATCAAGTGGTTGTGTGAATTACGGTGTTGTACACAGGCATTCCTTGTGTCGTCAGACCTGCTTGCGTATTGGTGTTCTGAAATACGTGTTTGGAGGTCTCTCGATGTTTCGCCCACATATAACTTGTTGCAGTCATTACAAGGGATTATGTATACCCCTGCAGAGGGTGGAAGCTTGTCCTGTCTATCACTGATAATGTCCTTGATGGTCGTGGTTGTGGAGGTAGATACTTGGAATGAGGTATTGGAAAAGATGTTAGAAACGTGTTTGGCAATGGAGTTGGTGGGGAGGACTATGTATCTCTTCTCGGCAGTGTCTTCTCTGGGTGTGTTGAAGATGTTTAATGCCCGTCGTCTGCAGTCTCTGATGAAGTGACGAGGATAGTGGAGTTTAGAAAATACTTGTTCAATTATCGTGCATTCTTCTTCAAGAAACTCATTGCTGCAGATTCTGAGTGCATGCAGGAAGAAGCCTATAATTACACCACGTTTGGTTTTGGTGTCGTGGTGAGAGTAAAAGTGGAGAAGATCGTTTTGGTTGGTGGGTTTTCGACAGACCTTTAAACGAAGTTCGTGGTCAGCTTTGCAGAGCAGAACATCAAGGAAAGGAAGAGTGTTGTCGACTCCTCCTTCAAGTGTGAACTGGATTGAACTCTTTTTCGCAATCCGTAATATTAAGATCTACATTTAGTTTATATGTGGCATGGTTATTGTCCTGTCCAACATTTAGAACTTTGCATTTGTCTATATTAAACTGCATCTGCCACTTCTCCGACCACTGCATCAGTCTATTCAAATCTTCCTGGAGTGCTCGAATGTCCTCGTCAGAATGAATTCGACGGCCTATTTTGGTGTCATCGGCAAACTTGCCGATGTCGCTCTTTATGCCCTCATCTATGTCGTTTATGTAGATTGTGAACAGCAGTGGGCCCCAACACTGACCCCTGTGAAACACCGCTCGTGACGCTTCCCCACTCTGATTTCTCCCCATTTATGCAAACTCTCTGCTGCCTATTTGTCAACCATGCCTCTATCCAGGAAAAAATTTCTCCTCCTATTCCATGTGCTTTAATTTTCCTCAATAGTCTCTGATGTGGGACCCTGTCAAAAGCCTTACTGAAGTCCATATACACAATATCATATTCATTACCATGATCTACCTCAAATACCTTAGTGAAAAAAGCTAATAAATTCGTAAGGCAGGAATGCCCCTTTGTAAAACCATGCTGAAATTCGTTGATTAATTTGTGCTTTTCAAGGTGGCTACGAACTGCCTCGGCAATTATTGATTCCATAAATTTTCCCACTATGGAGGTTAGGCTTATTGGTCTATAGTTCGAAGCTAAGGACCTGTCACCTGTTTTGAAAATAGGTATCACATTTTCCATTTTCCACTTATCTGGCACCATTCCAGTTTGTAGTGATATGTTGAAAAGATTAGCCAAAGGTGTGCTAAGCTCCTCTTTACATTCCTTTAGAACCCTTGCATACAGTTCATCAGGGCCTGGGATTTGTTAGGTTTTAATTTATCTATTTGCCTAAGGACCATGTCACTTGTGACCCTAATCGTGCACAGTTTATTATCGTCCTGTTCTACATAATTTATCATTACTGGAATATCGCTGGTATCCTCCTGTGTAAAAACTGAGAGGAAGTATGTGTTAAAAAATCTACACATTTCCTTATCACTGTCAGTGAGCTGACCCGAGGAACTTTTGAGTGGCCTATCTTGTCCCTGATCTTACTTCTGTATACCTGAAGAATCCTTATGGGTTAGTCATTCGATTCTCTTGCAACTTTAACCTCAATCTCTTTTTGCTTTTCTAATTCCCTTTTTTTATTTCTCTCTTTAACTGAATATATCGATTTCTCAATTGCCCCTCTCCTCTTTTGATTGCCTATATATGCCTCTCTTTTTGACCAATCAGATATTTTAATCTATTGTTCATCCATTTAGGATCATTTTGTTTGATCTGATTTCCCTATTTGGAACATAATTTGACTGAGCAGCTAGAACTATGCCCTGGAAAGCATCATATCGGCAACCATCACCACCTACCTGACCCTTAGTCAGGTCATTCCAGTTCAGCCCACCTAAGTAATTTTTTAGTCCTATGAAATCAGCCAAGCGAAAGTCAGGGACGGAGACTTGACTGCCATTTTTAGGGGAATTCCATGATATATTAAAACTGAGTGATTTGTGATCACTTTCCCCAAGCTCATCATTAACCTCAGATTATTAATTAGTGTTTCCCTACTGGCAAGAACCAAGTCAAGGAGGTTATTTCCCCTAGTTGGCTGTCACAAATTGTTTTAAAAAACAATCCTGGAACGTATCAAGAAAGTCACCTGACTCTAAATTTCCTGTCAAATTGCTCCAGTCAATCTGTCTGTTGTTGAAATGTCCCATTAGCACAACATTTTCGTATGTAGATGCCTTACGAATTTCGTCCCATAGAAGTTTACTGCACTCCCTATCAAGACTTGGGGCCCTGTAAATCACACCCAAAATTAGTTTTTCTCGGCCCTCGAGAAGCTGTAACCAAACAGATTCAGTGGCTGACGCTTCTAATTTAATATCTTGTCTAACACAACAATTTAAATTGTCTCTGACATACATCGCTACTCCACCACCTTTCCTGTTGACCCTGTCAGTGTGGAATAATTTATAGCCTTGTATGTGACATTCAGAGGGCATCTCTCTATCTTTCAGATAGAGCCAGGTCTCTGTTATAGCTATAATATCTATGTTTCCTGCACTTCCAATTAATCTTAGCTGATCTATCTTATTTCTTGCAGGAATGGTAGTAGTAATAGTAGTATTTTAGTGGTAGTATTATTATAGAAGGAATACTGTAGTTGTTGTAGTAGTAGTAGTAACAGCAATAGTAATAGTAGCAGCAGTATTATAATATTGGTATAAACCTTGGTAAAAAAATACCGACAAGTTGGTTTAGAAAGACACGTAAGCAAACACTAGGACATAGGAAACGTTTCGGGGACCTTGATCACTTCTAACTACAGAGGCAGAAAGTCGGACCGGAGAGTACCGGCGAATAAAAAAAAAAAAACTATACGTGGAGAGTGAGGTGCGAGTGACGCTTGGTGACCGTTTGAACGTTACATTGGAAACCACAAAATTTCATGATACTCAAGAAGGCTAAGCACCACCAACCCAACAACACAGGAGTCACATGATCTCATCATCTACCCGTC
This sequence comes from Cherax quadricarinatus, assembly GCF_026875155.1. Classification (NCBI taxonomy): domain Eukaryota; kingdom Metazoa; phylum Arthropoda; class Malacostraca; order Decapoda; family Parastacidae; genus Cherax; species Cherax quadricarinatus. Next base: position 2,149,817 of record NC_069450.1, on the reverse strand, counting down.
CTCATCCCAACATGACATTCTTCAGGTCACCATGCGTCACTCACACCTCGCTCTCCACCTATATAATGTCTTTCAACCTCTTTATGTTAGAAGTAAACCATTCCACGGGTGGGGTTAGATCCCGCGGTCAGAGAGTCATGTTAGAAGTGTTCAAGGTCCCAGGACCGAAACGTTTTCTAATAAATATGTCCTAGTGTTTGCTTAAGTGCCATTTTTAATAGGATTAGAATTAAAAACATAAGAATGGAGGAACACTGCAGAAGGCCTACTGGCCCATGCGAGGCAGGTCCTTATCAAAACGATTACTACTTAAAGCTTCCCAAGAAATAACTCCCGTACCCAATGACACCAATCAAACCCTACTAGTGATGAATGGTCTTGAAAACCGACAAGTTGAAGAATTGAGACACTTATGCAACACATGGGAATCTTTATTGAAGAAACGTTTCGCCCCACAGTGGCTTCAATCATCTAATACAAAGTAAAATGGGTAAGGAGAGTAGAAGTATGAGGTAATCAGTCCCTCAACCTGGATTCGATGTGTTCAGTGGTCAGTCGTCACGTGAGGTCACAGACCCTGAGCTGCTTTGGGAATTAGCGTGGACGGTTACAAAGCATGGCTTGCTTCTGCAGTGTTTTAAAAATTGAGGTTGGAGAGTTGAAGGAGGAGGTCTTGCTTCTCCAGGAGGAGATTAGGAGGCTGAAGGTCCACCTCAATGGGTCTGGGAGAGAGTGTGAGGTGGCTGAGTTGTGGGGGAAAGAGACTTCTAGCAGTGAGGTGCAGTCTGTCTCTCGCTGTGAGGAGGCTGTAGGTGGGGGGGTAGCAACGGCTACCAGCAGTGAGGTGCAGCCCAGCACCTGCTACAAGTGGTGAGTTGTTCACAGTAATGGGAGGCGCATCAGAGTAAGGAAAGTTAAGAGTGAAGATCTGAAGGTAGGAAATCGCTGCTCTGTTCTCCAGGATGAATGTACTTCAGTGGCCAGTGAAGGCAAGGGTACTACTGCCCCTGCCCAATGGAGGTAAGCGCATTCTTGTGGTTGGTGACTCTCAGGTAAGATATAATTGACCGTGCTTTTTGTAATAGGAATAAGAAGATGAAGATAGAGTGTGCTTCCTGGACTGGTGTTGGGGACATTGTCAACAGGCTGGATAATATCAGTCAGGTAATGGGAACAAGCCATTATCTTCTCATGCTGTGGAAATGATATGGGAAAAGGGGAAAAAAGGAGTGGTCCAAAGATCGAATTTAAAGCAAAAAGAACCCTTTGGGAGTCAGGAATCGCGGGAAAGAACAAAAAACCCATAAAGAAGTCGAAAAAAAACCCCAAAGTATTTTTTCTCCTATCCAAATAAAAAATCGAGAACAAGTCCGTATTGGGCCCCTCTAAAAAAGTGGGTCCTACCAGATGACGCGGGAAAAAGAGTGGCTACTCAAGCCCCCAATATGCTCAGTTTTTAGCAAGCCCCTAACCAGACTGAGAGTAAGATCAAATGAAATACCCCGGGCCCGGGTTTAAAACCCGCGGTCATGAGTCTAAAAAACCCCAGCCCGTCGCGGCCGCTAGCTGGAGATTGTCTGTAAAAACTTGCATTTGTGGTCACAGAGGTGCCTGTGCTAACCTTCCTATGGTGTAGAAATATCCCTATTTGGGAATTTTTGTGGCTAGCTGGTTGGTGGTTAGCGCGACGGGCTGGTTTTGAGACTCTTACCGCGGGTTCAATCCCGGCCGGGGGTTGGTTTTTTTTGAAATTCGGGTCATTCGATTTCTTAAGTCATTTGACGGCAGTGAAGGGACTTGAGCAGAGTTTCAGGGCCCCACGCTGGGTGGAGATTGTCGTAAAAACTTGCTTTGTGGTCACGAGGTGCCTGTGAAAACCTTCCCAGGGTTTTGTAAAAATAACCTAGTTGGATAAATCTTATGTGGTTTTGCTGGTCTGGTGGTTAGCGGGGGACGGGCTGGATTTTTGAGACTTTGACCGCGGGTTAAACCCCGGCCCGGGGGGTAGGGTTTTATTTGCATCGTGTCATTACGATTTCTTAAGTCATAAAAATAAAATTTTTTTATGAGAGACCCAAAAAAAATTTGATTAACACAAGCCTATCCGATGTTTCCTGACCCCAAAATGACTTCGAACGGGAAAAATGACAATGCCCATGCACTCTGCCCGGGGCCCAGACTCATAAAAACTCTCTGTTAAAAGAACTGCAAGAGCCCCTATCACGGCCTTTTCCATTAGGAGAGGGAGCATGGACCGGGGTCGTTCCCCAGTTTAAAAACAACCCACTCCACAAAAAGGGGGGAGTAAAGCAAAAGCAAAGAACTACGACCATTGCCTAAATCCCATTCATAAAATCTTTGAAAGGGTCCCAAGAAGCAAGACACCCCCCACTGAAACCCCTTTAGTTACACAACCCCGGGAAATGGGTTTAGAACAGGTCGCTCCTGTCTGTCTCAACTATTGGATCACTACGACAAGGTCCTAAATGCACTAGAAGACAAAAAGAATGCAGATGTAATATATACAGACTTTGCAAAAGCCTTCGACAAGTGTGACCATGGCGTAATAGCGCACAAAATGCGTGCTAAAGGAATAACAGGAAAAGTCGGTCGATGGATCTATAATTTTCCCACTAACAGAAACACAGGAGTAGTCGTCAACAGAGAAAAAGTCCGAGGCAGCTACGGTAAAAAGCTCTGTTCCACAAGGCACAGTACTCGCTCCCATCTTGTTCCTCATCCTCATATCCGACAGACAAGGATGTCAGCCATCAGAGTACAAAAATTCTGGCCACAAAATAGAGCGAAACACAAACGTCAAAGACCTGGGAGTGATCATGTCGGAGGATCTCACCTTCAAGGACCATACATTGTATCAATGCATCTGCTAGAAAAATGACAGGATGGTAAATGAGAACCTTCAAAACTAGGGAGGCCAAGCCCATGATGACACTTTTCAGGTCACTTGTTCTATCTAGGCTGGAATATTGCTGCACACTAACAGCACCTTTCAAGGCAGGTGAAATTGCCGACCTAGAAAATGTACAGAGAACTTTCACGGCGCGCATAACGGAGTTTAAAACACCTCAATTACTGGAAGCGCTTGAGGTTCCTAAACCTGTATTCCCTGGAACGCAGGAGGGAGAGATACATGATTATATACACCTGGAAAAACCTAAAAGGGACTAGTACCGAACTTGCACACGAAAATCACTCACTACGAAAGCAAAAGACTTGGCAGACGATGCACCATCCCCCCAATGAAAAGCAGGGGTGTTTACTAGCACGTTAAGAGACCATACAATAAGTGTCAGGGGGCCCGAGACTGTTCAACTGCCTCCCAGCACACATAAGGGGATTTCAACAGACCCCTGGCAGTCTTCAGCTGGCATGGACAAGCATCTAAAGTCAGTTCCTGATCAGCCGGGCTGTGGCTCGTACGTTGGTTTGCATGCAGCCAGCAGGAACAGCCCGGTTGATCAGGCTCTGATCCACCAGGAGGCCTGGTCACAGACCGGGCCGCGGGGGCGTTGACCCCCGGAACTCTCTCCAGGTAAACAAGGGGCGTGACACCAATTTCCAAAAAAATGAAAATTTACCCATGGGGAACCCCGTTTGTTTGATTGACTGCAGACTAACACAGTTCATGATGTTTTGAGTGGTTGTTTTTACGAAATTTATAGCAACCTTTTAAATACTCTATTAATAACCTCCTTAAATGAATTTTAGCTAATCCCCAAACCCTGTCGGTCGTGTTCCCCCCTTTAAAGCCAATGTACCTGACCTGCTGGTTTGGGTGCATTGGCTTAACCCGGTGGGCCCACTTGGCCCTGCCTCGCATGGGCCATAGGCCTGGGGGAATAAATGGTATAAAATACCGACACATAAAAATTAAAAAACCATATGCGTTAATGTATCCTTTATTGACTACGTTCGCCCACACAGGGGTTTTTTCCCCGGGGGGTGGAAGGACGCGAGTATTTTAGTCAGGTTCAGAAGCTGAGGTCAGGTGGAGAATGCTGATTGATGATGTCCCGAGGGGGGTTATAGAGTTAAAATCTTGGAAGTTTGGGAGAGGAGATGGGATAAGTTTGGAGCAGACCTTTACATGTTCTTCCTTTCCTTTGTTCTTATGTGGGATAGCGTAAAGAAGTTTTTGGAAAGTGGTTGCTATGTTTAGAAGCCATTTTTGGTTGAAGTTGTCGGATATAGAAATAAATGATGATTCCAGGATTCTTGGGTATTGAGTGTTGTCTTCTGGGCGATAGTCTTGGTTTCTTAGTTTAAAAAGTGGTTGTTAAATTTACGGTTTTTTGTACACAGGCTTTCCTTGTGTGTCAGACCTGTTGCGTATTGGGTTTAAAATCGTGTTTGGGGGGTCTCCGATGTTTCGCCCACATATAACTTTTGAGTCTTCAAGGGATTATGTATACCCTGGGGGGTTTTGGAAGCTTGTCCTGTCTATCATGTAATTCCTTGATGGTCGGGGTTGTGGGGGTAGATACGGAATGAGGTTTTGGGAAAAGATGTTAAAAATTTTTTGGAAATGGAGTTGGTGGGGAGGACTATGTATCTCTTCCGGCGTGTCTTCTTGGGTGTGTTGAAGATGTTAATGCCCGTCGTCGCGTCTCGGGATGAGGACGAGGAAAGTGGAGTTTAGAAAATACTTGTTAAATTATCGGATTCTTCTTCAAGAAACTCATTGCTGAATTCTGAGTGCATGCGGGAAGAACCTAAAATTTACCCACTTTTGGTTTTTGGGTTTCTGGTGAGAGAAAAAGGGAGAAGCCTTTTTGGGTTGGGGGGTTTTTCGACAGCCTTTTAAAACGAAGTTGGGGGTCGCTTGCAGAGCAGAACATAAAGGAAAGGGAAGGTTTTGTCGACTCCTCCTTAAAGGTGAACTGGATTGAACTTTTTTTTCGCAATCCGTAATATAAATCTACTTTTAGTTTATAGGGGCATGGTTATTGTCTGTCCAACTTTTAGAATTTTGTTTTTGTCTATATTAAACTGATCTCCCACTTCTCCGACCACTGCATCAGTCTATTCAAATCTTCCGGAGTGCTCAAATGTCCTCGTCAAAATAAAATTCGACCCTTTTTTTGGTTCATCGGCAAACTTGCCCATGTCGCTCTTTTGCCCCAAACTAGTCGTTTTTGTAATTTTGAACAGCAGTGGGCCCCAAAAGACCCCCGTAAAAAAACCCCCGTGACGCTTTTTCCCCCCGATTTTTTCCCTTTATGCAAACTCTCTGCTGCCCATTTGTCAACCATGCCTCTACCCGGAAAAAAATTTTTCCCTATTCCCTGTGCTTTAAATTTTCCCCAAATTCTGATGTGGGACCCCGCAAAAGCCTTTTGAAGTCCTATACACTATAAAATTCATTACCCCCGATCTACTCAAAAACCTTATGAAAAAAACTAATAAATTCGTAAGGCAGGAAATGCCCCCTTTTTAAAAAACCCTGCTGAAATTCGTTGATTTTAAATTTTTGCTTTTCAAGGGGGTACGAACTGCCCGGAAATTTTTGATTCCATAAATTTTTCCCCCTTGGGGTTAGGTTATTGGCATAGTTCGAAGCTAAGGACCCGTCACCTGTTTTGAAATAGGTATCACATTTTCCATTTTCCCCTTTTCTGGCACCATTTCCCGTTTGATAAATGTTGAAAAGATTAGCCAAAGGGGTGCTAAGCTCCCTTTTCATTCCTTTAGAACCCTTTCTACGTTCACAGGGCCGGGGATTTGTTTGGTTTTAAAATTTTTCTATTTGCCTAAGGACCTTTACTTGGCCCTAAACGTGCCATTTATTTTCGTCCTGTTCTACATAATTTTTTATTACGGGAAAATCGCTGGTATCCCTGTGTAAAAAATGGAGGGAAATAGTGTTAAAAAAACTACACATTTTTCCCTTTTCACGTCATGAGCTACCCGGGGAAATTTTGATGGGCCTACTTGTCCCATCTTACTTTGAAACCCGAAAGAATCCTTTGGGTTTTGTCTTCGATTCTCTTGCAACTTTAACCTCATCCTTTTTGCTTTTTTAATTCCCTTTTTTTTTTCTTCTTTTAATGAAAAATATCGTTTTTTCAATTGCCCCCTCCCCTTTTGATTTGCCTAATATGCCCCTCTTTTTCCAAACAGAATTTTTAAATTTTTGTTATCCCTTTAGGATCTTTTGTTTGATCTGATTTCCTATTTGGAACATAATTTGGGGCTGGACTAGAAATTGCCCCGGAAAGGGACTATCGGGAAAACCCTCCCACCTCCCGACCCTTAGTCGGTCATTCCCTTTTAGCCCCCCAAGTAATTTTTAGTCCTATAATCGCCAACGAAAGCAGGGGCGGGGGACTGCTGCCTTTTTTTGGGGAATTCCATGTTATTAAAAAAAGATGATTTGTGATCACTTTTCCCCCAAGCCTTTATTAACCTAATTATTAAAATTTGTGTTTCCCCACTGGGAGAACCAAATCAAGGGGTTTTCCCTAGTTGGGTCACAAAGTTTAAAAACAACCGGCGTATCAAGAAAGTCACTACCTAAATTTTCCTGTCAATTGCTCCAGTCAATCTGTCTGTGTAAATGCCCATTTGCAAAATTTTTTGTTGTAATGCCCTTTCAATTTCGTCCCATGAAGTTTACTCACTCCCATCAAAACTTTGGGGCCCCGTAAATCACACCCAAAAATTTGTTTTTCCGGCCCCCGAGAGCTGAACCAAACAATTCAGTGGCTGACGCTTCTAATTTAATATCTTGTCTAACACAACAATTTAAATTGTCTCTGACATACATCGCTACTCCACACCTTTCCTGTTGACCCTGTCAGTGTGGAATAATTTATAGCCTTGTATGTGACATTCAGAGGGCATCTCTCTATCTTTCAGATAGAGCCAGGTCTCTGTTATAGCTATAATATCTATGTTTCCTGCACTTCCAATTAATCTTAGCTGATCTATCTTATTTCTTGCAGGAATGGTAGTAGTAATAGTAGTATTTTAGTGGTAGTATTATTATAGAAGGAATACTGTAGTTGTTGTAGTAGTAGTAGTAACAGCAATAGTAATAGTAGCAGCAGTATTATAATATTGGTATAAACCTTGGTAATAAATACCGACAAGTTGGTTTAGAAAGACACGTAAGCAAACACTAGGACATAGGAAACGTTTCGGGGACCTTGATCACTTCTAACATACAGAGGCAGAAAGTCGGACCGGGAGAGTACCGGCGAATAAAAAAAAAAAAACTATACGTGGAGAGTGAGGTGCGAGTGACGCTTGGTGACCGTAGAACGTTACATTGGAAACCACAAAATTTCATGATACTCAAGAAGGCTAAGCACCACCAACCCAACAACACAGGAGTCACATGATCTCATCATCTACCCGTCCTCATCCCAACATGACATTCTTCAGGTCACCATGCGTCACTCACACCTCGCTCTCCACCTATATAATGTCTTTCAACCTCTTTATGTTAGAAGTAAACCATTCCACGGGTGGGGTTAGATCCCGCGGTCAGAGAGTCATGTTAGAAGTGTTCAAGGTCCCAGGACCGAAACGTTTTCTAATAAATATGTCCTAGTGTTTGCTTAAGTGCCATTTTTAATAGGATTAGAATTAAAAACATAAGAATGGAGGAACACTGCAGAAGGCCTACTGGCCCATGCGAGGCAGGTCCTTATCAAAACGATTACTACTTAAAGCTTCCCAAGAAATAACTCCCGTACCCAATGACACCAATCAAACCCTACTAGTGATGAATGGTCTTGAAAACCGACAAGTTGAAGAATTGAGACACTTATGCAACACATGGGAATCTTTATTGAAGAAACGTTTCGCCACACAGTGGCTTCATCAGTCTAATACAAAGTAGAAATGGGTAAGGAGAGTAGAAGTATGAGGTAATCAGTCCCTCAACCTGGATTCGATGTGTTCAGTGGTCAGTCGTCACGTGAGGTCACAGACCCTGAGCTGCTTTGGGAATTAGCGTGGACGGTTACAAAGCATGGCTTGCTTCTGCAGTGTTTTAAAAATTGAGGTTGGAGAGTTGAAGGAGGAGGTCTTGCTTCTCCAGGAGGAGATTAGGAGGCTGAAGGTCCACCTCAATGGGTCTGGGAGAGAGTGTGAGGTGGCTGGAGTTGTGGGGAATGAGACTTCTAGCAGTGAGGTGCAGTCTGTCTCTCGCTGTGAGGAGGCTGTAGGTGGGGAGGTAGCAACGGCTACCAGCAGTGAGGTGCAGCCCAGCACCTGCTACAAGTGGTGAGTTGTTCACAGTAATGGGAGGCGCATCAGAGTAAGGAAAGTTAAGAGTGAAGATCTGAAGGTAGGAAATCGCTGCTCTGTTCTCCAGGATGAATGTACTTCAGTGGCCAGTGAAGGCAAGGGTACTACTGCCCCTGCTAATGGAGGTAAGCGCATTCTTGTGGTTGGTGACTCTCAGGTAAGATATATTGACCGTGCTTTTTGTAATAGGAATAAGAAGATGAGAGATAGAGTGTGCTTCCCTGGACCTGGTGTTGGGGACATTGTCAACAGGCTGGATAATATCATGTCAGGTAATGGGAACAAGCCCATTATCTGTCTCAGTGCTGGTGGAAATGATATTGGGAAGGGTAGGAGAAAAGAGCTGCTAGATAAGTACAGGTCAGCTATAGATTTCATTAAGTCTAAGGGAGGGATCCCAATCATATGTAGCATCTTGCCTAGAAGGGGAGTAGGAAATGAATGGTTGTCTAGGGCAATTGGTGTAAATTGCTGGCTAGACAGATACTGCAAGGAACTTGCAATCCCATTCATTGACAACTGGAACAACTTTTATGGCAAACATGATATGTATGCAAGGGATGGGGTACATCTCTCTGGGGCAGGGGTGGTAGCACTTGCAGACTCGATTGAGAAGGCCATTGGTGAAATGCCTATGATTTTAAACTGATGGAAGATAGAGGTATGGGTGTGTGTGGGAAACAAGCAGGTTGCAACACTAGGGTTGGAAACAGTAAATGTATAAAAGGCATTCAGCATGAAGTTATAAATAAAGACAATAGAACAGGTCAGCAAACAAAGGGGGACAGCAAGGGACTAGCTCCCTTAAGGTTTACTATACTAATAGCAGGAGTGTAAGAAATAAGATAGATGAGCTAAGATTAATTGCAAGTGCAGGAAACAGATATTATTGCTATAAAAGAGACCTGGCTCAATCTGAAAGATAGAGAGATGCCCTCTGAATGTCACATACAAGGCTATAAATTATTCCACACTGACAGGGTCAACAGGAAAGGTGGTGGAGTAGCGATGTATGTCAGAGACAATTTAAATTGTTGTGTTAGACAAGATATTAAATTAGAAGCGTCAGCCACTGAATCTGTTTGGTTACAGCTTCTCGAGGGCCGAGAAAAACTAATTTTGGGTGTGATTTACAGGGCCCCAAATCTTGATAGGGAGTGCAGTAAACTTCTATGGGACGAAATTCGTAAGGCATCTACATACGAAAATGTTGTGCTAATGGGAGATTTCAACTATAGACAGATTGACTGGAGCAATTTGACAGGAAATTTAGAGTCAGGTGACTTTCTTGATACGATCCGGGATTGTTTTTTAAAACAGTTTGTGACAGAGCCAACTAGGGGGAATAACCTCCTTGACTTGGTTCAGCCAGTAGGGAAACACTAATTAAAAATCTTGAGGTTAATGATGAGCTTGGGGAAAGTGATCACAAATCACTCATTTTTTAATATATCAGGGGAATTCCCCTAATAAGGGCAATGAAGTCTCCGTCCCTGACTTCGCTTGGCTGATTTCATAGGACTGAAAAATTACTTAGGTGGGCTGAACTGGAATGACCTGTTAAGGGTCGGGGTAGGTGGTGATGGTTGCCGATATGATGCTTTCCGGGATAGTTCTAGCTGCTAGTCAAATTATTTTCCCAAATAGGGAAATCAGATAAAAACAAAAATGATCCTAAATGGATGAACAATAGATTAAAATATCTGATTGGTCAAAAGAGAGGCATATATAGGCAAATCAAAGAGGAGAGGGGCAATTAAGAAATCGATATATTCAGTTAAAGAGAGAAATAAAAAAGGGAATTAGAAAGCAAAAGGATTATGAGGTTCAAGTTGCAAGACAATCGAAGACTAACCCAAAAGGATTCTTTCAGGTATACAGAAGTAAGACCACGGACAAGATAGGCCCACTCAAAAGTTCCTCGGGTCAGCTCACTGACAGTGATAAGGAAATGTGTAGAATTTTTAACACATACTTCCTCTCAGTTTTTACACAGGAGGATACCAGCGATATTCCAGAAATGATAAATTATGTAGAACAGGACGGTAATAAAACTGTGCACGATTAGGGTCACAAGTGACATGGTCCTTAGGCAAATAGATAAATTAAAAAACCTAACAAATCCCAGGCCCTGATGAACTGTATGCAAGGGTTCTAAAGGAATGTAAAGAGGAGCTTAGCACACCTTTGGCTAATCTTTTCAACATATCACTACAAACTGGCATGGTGCCAGATAAGTGGAAAATGGCAAATGTGATACCTATTTTCAAAACAGGTGACAGGTCCTTAGCTTCGAACTATAGACCAATAAGCCTAACCTCCATAGTGGGAAAATTTATGGATTCAATAATTGCCGAGGCAGTTCGTAGCCACTTGAAAAGCTAAATTAATCAACGAATCTCAGCATGGTTTTACAAAGGGGCGTCATGCTTACGAATTTATTAACTTTTTTCACTAAGGTATTTGAGGAGGTAGATCATGGTAATGAATATGATATTGTGTATATGGACTTCAGTAAGGCTTTTGACAGGGTCCCACATCAGAGACTATTGAGGAAAATTAAAGCACATGGAATAGGAGGAGAAATTTTTTCCTGGATAGAGGCATGGTTGACAAATAAGCAGCAGAGAGTTTGCATAAATGGGGAGAATCAGAGTGGGAAGCGTCACGAGCGGTGTTCTACAGGGGTCAGTGTTGGGCCCCCTGCTGTTCACAATCTACATAAACGACATAGATGAGGGCATAAAGAGCGACATCGGCAAGTTTGCCGATGACACCAAAATAGGCCGTCGAATTCATTCTGACGAGGACATTCGAGCACTCCAGGAAGATTTGAATAGACTGATGCAGTGGTCGGAGAAGTGGCAGATGCAGTTTAATATAGACAAATGCAAAGTTCTAAATGTTGGACAGGACAATAACCATGCCACATATAAACTAAATAATGTAGATCTAAATATTACGGATTGCGAAAAAGATTTAGGAGTTCTGGTTAGCAGTAATCTGAAACCAAGACAACAGTGCATAAGTGTTCGCAATAAAGCTAATAGAATCCTTGGCTTCATATCAAGAAGCATAAATAATAGGAGTCCTCAGGTTGTTCTTCAACTCTATACATCCTTGGTTAGGCCTCATTTAGATTATGCTGCACAGTTTTGGTCACCGTATTACAGAATGGATATAAATTCTCTGGAAAATGTACAAAGGAGGATGGTTTAGAAAGACACGTAAGCAAACACTATAACATATTAGAAAACGTTTCGGTCCTGGGACCTTGATCACTTCTAACGTTTTCTAATAAATATGTTATAGTGTTTGCTTACGTGTCTTTCTAAACCAACTTGTCGGTATTTATTACCAAGGTTTATACCACAAAGGAGGATGACAAAGTTGATCCCATGTATCAGAAACCTTCCCTATGAGGTGAGATTAAGACACATGTGCAACATCTGGGTATCTTTATTGTAGACGTTTCGCCATCCAGTGGCTTTATCAATACAAATTCTAGGACATAACTTGAAGACAGTAGAACTATGTACAGAAGATGAGGTAATCAGAATCTCCACGACTATGGTGCTCTTCGCACCTACTCCTAGGTTGAGGGACTGATTACCTCATCTTCTGTACATAGTTCTACTGTCTTCAAGTTATGTCCTAGAATTTGTATTGATAAAGCCACTGTATGGCGAAACGTCTACAATAAAGATACCCAGATGTTGCACATGTGTCTTAATCTCATCTTGTCGGTATTATATACCATTCGTACACAACTTCCCTATGAGGATAGACTAAGGGCCCTGAATCTGCTCTCTCTAGAAAGACGTAGAATTAGGGGGGATATGATTGAGGTGTATAAATGGAAGACAGGAATAAATAAAGGGATGTAAATAGTGTGCTGAAAATATCTAGCCTAGACAGGACTCGCAGCAATGGTTTTAAGTTGGAAAAATTCAGATTCAGGAAGGATATAGGAAAGTACTGGTTTGGTAATAGAGTTGTGGATGAGTGGAACAAACTCCCAAGTACAGTTATAGAGGCCAGAACGTTGTGTAGCTTTAAAAATAGGTTGGATAAATACATGAGTGGATGTGGGTGGGTGTGAGTTGGACCTGATAGCTTGTGCTACCAGGTCGGTTGCCGTGTTCCTCCCTTAAGTCAATGTGACCTGTCCTGACTAGGTTGGGTGCATTGGCTTAAGCCGGTAGGAGACTTGGACCTGCCTCGCATGGGCCAGTAGGCCTTCTTCAGTGTTCCTTCGTTCTTATGTTCGTATGTTCTTATGTATTAGACTGATGAAGCCACTGTGTGGCGAAACGTTTCTTGAATAAAGATTCCCATGTGTTGCATAAGTGTCTCAATTCTTCAAACCCTACTAATAATAATAATTATTAGTAGTACTAGTAGTAGCACAGGAGTAGTAATAGTAGCAGTAGTATTGCAGTTGAAGTATTATTATAGTAGTGGTAGTATTGTAGTAGTATAGTAATTACAGTAGTACTAGTAGTGGTATTAGTATTAATAGTAGCAGTAGCAATAGGAGTCGCTGTAGTCTTATTTATTAAACTTGTCAGGAGTGTGAACACTTCCGTAAAACATTCATATATGTAATGCTGAATGAAGTTAAATATATTTAAAATACTCACCAATGATGAAGAAATCCAACGCCAGGGAACACGTAGCCTAAGATTAGTAGCAGACAGCCCCTGCGAGCACTAGGGAAGCCCCTGGGCACACGAGACCCAGGGTCTGGCAGCAGGAAGCCACCGGGAACTGCTACACCAGACTCCAGCACAAATAATGAACCTTTAGGTACTGTGTTTCCGCCAAGTCAAGTCCGTCTCTTCCCTGCCCCCTAATTAGTTTTGTCCTGGTAAATTTCTTTACCAATCACAGCCCTGACTCACAATCGTAGGCGGAGCCAATTTTGACCGTTAAAATGAGGCCTGGGAGAGTAACAAGCCTCCCCCACTACCACAGGGTAACTGGGGTATGTGAGGTCAATTTACCGCGCACAACCAAAGTAACACCCCCCCCACACACACACGCTTATTCTAGCACAAATAGCAAGAAAACTTTTACGCACAGGTACATATAGGTACACTTATCATACATAGTGTAATTTGTGCAAGAAAGGTATAAAATACCGACAATATGAAAGTTAAGACGCATGTGCACCCTCTGGATATACCATTTTGATATTCACCTCATCTTTTGTATATTGCTCTACTGTCTTCTAATTATGTCCTAGAATCTGTATTGATAAAGCCACTGGATGGCGAAACGTGTACAATAAAGATATCCAGATGTTGCACAAATGTCTTCACTTTCATAATGTAAATTGCCTAGGATAACCCCATAAAAGTCAGACAGAGATACTTTTTCTATAGTATACAAATAATGTAGTGAATATTAAAATGGTATAAAATACCGACAGGTTGTTAGATCTTCACGTCTCTTCTATCAACTTTTCTGTACTCGACTGAAGAAGCCTACTGTGTAAGCGAAACATTTCGAAATATAGATACCTAAATTTTTTTTTCTTATTCGCCGGTACTCTCCCGGCCCGGGTCTTTTCCTAAATGTTGCATATGTGTCTTACCTACCAAGTAATGTACTTTATATGTAATAAAATATTGTTAAGCACCAAATACCACTAGTGTCCTGTACATTTCTGACATCTGTGAAACAGACGAGGCTTGTGACCGTTACTGTGTTATACTTGTGTGTAAGTTTATTTAGGTACTGGTACACGTAAGTGTAATTATCATACCTTTGTAAAATATATGTAAATTACTTAGGATAACCCCTAAAAAATCAGGCAAAGTGACTTATGTTAGATAACAGGGCACGAGCAAAACTAATGTGGCACTTTATTGTGGCAACGTTTCGCTCTCTAGGAGCTTTATCAAGCCGTTACCTTGATAAAGCGAAACGTTGCCAAATAAAATATCAAAATAGTTGTACTTGTGTCCTTTTGACTAACATATTGTCGGTAATTCTACCAACATTAATACTTATTTCTTGTAGATGAATGGTTCAGAGAGCCACTTGTCTCTGAATTTAGACATGGTGGAATGGGGTACTTGGAATGGTGTAAATGCTGTTATCTACTCAACTCTTCCATGGTATACACAAAGGTATTGAGGATATCTTCATAGTTCGCCTTGAATTTGTCAGCACTCATAACATAAGAAAGAAGGTACACTGCAGCAGGACTATTGGCCTATGCGAGGCAGGTCCAAGTCTCTTACCGGCTTAAGCCAATGACCCAACCTAGAGAGGTCAGGAGGAAGGAGCACAGCATTCAGACCTATTAGCACAAGCTAGTCTGGGTCCAACTCACACCCACCCACACTCACTCGTGTATTTATTTAACCTATTTTTAAAACTACACAACAAAAAGAAGATTGAGAGACTCATGCAAAATGGGAAACTTTACTACTGAGGAAACGTTCCGCCACAGAGTGGCTTCATCAGTCCATACAAAGAACATAAGAACATAAGCCTGCATGTGCACGCACGTGTGAGCCTGCATGTGCACGCACGTGTGAGCCTGCGTGTACACGCACGTGCACAATACATGAACACTGAATACACTGTACAGTGGTAGTGTGATGAATGGTTTTACTATACTATACAGTGATAGTGTTCCTTGACACTATACATGAACACTGTGTACACTGTACAGAGGTAGTGTTCTTTGACACTGTACATGAACACTGAACATCAAAATGGTATACAATACAATACTTTCGGAATAAAGTTGCCTAACTGTTGCCAATGTGTCTTACCTACCTACATAAACACTGTATACACTGTACAGTGGTAGTGTTCCTTGACACCATACATTAACACTGTATACACTGTACAGTGGTAGTGTTCCTTGACACTATACATGAACACTGTATACACTGTACAGTGATAGTGTTCCTTGACACCATACATGAACACTGTATACACTGTACAGTGATAGTGTTCCTTGACACCATACATGAACACTGTATACACTGTACAGTGGTAGTGTTCCTTGACACCATACATGAACACTGTATACACTGTACAGTGGTAGTGTTCCTTGACACTATGTGTGTGATGAATGGTTTGAAAAACCGACAAGTTGAAGATTGAGACACTTATGCAGCATATGGGAATCTTAATTCAGGAAACGTTTCGCCACACTGTGGCTTCATCAGTCCAATACAAAGAGGAAGGCGTAAGGAGAGGAGGAGAATGAGGTAATCAGTCCCTCAACCTGGAGTCGATGTGTTCAGTCCATCAATCTTGTAGAATGTACAGCATAGGGCCGTAGACGTGGCTTATATACTGTAGTGAGGTGACGTGAAGCAGATGGAGGCGGGGTCATAGTGGTACCATCCACTAGTCGAAGTAGGTCTTCGTCCAAAGGTTGAACAATTGTTGAAGAATTCTTTGTAACAAGACCCCATGATGCTGCCGTGTCTGACAGTTGTGATGAATGGTTTGAAAAACCGACAAGTTGAAGATTGAGACACTTATGCAGCATATGGGAATCTTAATTCAGGAAACGTTTCGCCACACAGTGGCTTCATCAGTCCAATACAAAGAGGAAGGCGTAAGGAGAGGAGGAGAATGAGGTAATCAGTCCCTCAACCTGGAGTCGATGTGTTCAGTCCATCAATCTTGTAGAATGTACAGCATAGGGCCGTAGACGTGGCTTATATTCTACAAGATTGATGGACTGAACACATCGACTCCAGGTTGAGGGACTGATTACCTCATTCTCCTCCTCTCCTTACGCCTTCCTCTTTGTATTGGACTGATGAAGCCACTGTGTGGCGAAACGTTTCCTGAATAAAGATTCCCATATGCTGCATAAGTGTCTCAATCTTCTCCTTGACACTATACATAAACACTGTATACACTGTGGAAAAAGACACTTATGTACAGTTCAGGACATTTATTAAAGGAAACGTTTCGACACGATATGTATACAGTGTATACATATTGTTTCATACTATGGAACAATGCTCTTCTCCAGACTGAGGGACTGACCACCTCAAAACTTTAAGGGTGATGGACTGATTACATCGTCTTCAAGTATCTTCTGCTTCTATCAACTTTTCTGTACTTGACTGAAGAAGCCTACTGTGTAGGCGAAACGTTTCACAATAAAGATACCTAACTGTTGCATATGTGTCTTACCTAACAGTCCTAGGAAGAAGCCACTCGTGGCGAAACGTTTCCTTTATTAAATGTCCTGAACTGTACATAAGTGTCTTTTTCCACATCTTGTCTGTATCACCATACCATTTCCTCACTGTATACACTGTACAGTGTTAGTGTTCCTTGACACTATACATGAACACTGTATACACTATATAGTGGTAGTGTTCCTTGACACCATTCATAAACACTATAGACTGTGAACATTACAATACAAAGAGGAAGGCGTAAGGAGAGGAGGAGAATGAGGTAATCAGTCCCTCAACCTGGAGTCGATGTGTTCAGTCCATCAATCTTGTAGAATGTACAGCATAGGGCCGTAGACGTGGCTTATATACTGTAGTGAGGTGACGTGAAGCAGGTGGAGGCGGGGTCATAGTGGTACCATCCACTAGTCGAAGTAGGTCTTCGTCCAAAGGTTGAACAAGTGTTGAAGAATTCTTTTTAACAAGATCCCATGATGCTGCAGTGTCTGACAGTTGTGATGAATGGTTTGAAAAACCGACAAGTTGAAGATTGAGACATGTAAAGTAAAAGGACACAAGTGCAACTAATGTGACATTTATTGTGGCAACGTTTCGCTCTCCACGAGCTTTATCAAGCCATTACTAACAATACATGGACACAGAGGGTATATAAAGGCTCAGAGTGAGGTGAATACTAGTGAGGTACCATTTCGATGTTCACTAGTGGTAGTAGTAATAGTAGTAGTAGTAGTGACAAAAGTAATACAATATGGTAGAGCAATTAATTCGTACATGAGTAAAAGGATATAAAAGCTATTACTTGGGTAACATAAAAATAGGTTGGACAAATATAAATTGGAATGAGGCAGCTTGTTTCAGTGTTCTCTCTCTGTGCTTTGTGTAGTATAACAGGAGAGACTATGTGATGGCAGGGTTTACTGTTTTCAGGAGGATTCTTGCTAAGACTTCGGAGATGGTGAAGCTGCCGTTGTTTTGTTTAATTGTATTCGAAACAGCGATCAGTGCTGATTCAAGGCACTTGCGTCTGCGGAAATTAGTTTCTTTGATCACTAATTGGGCGTCTCTGAATTTCATGAGATGATTGGTGAAATTTCGGTGTTGTACACAGGCGTTGTTCAGGTTATCGTTCCTACATGCGTAAATTGTTTCATGTAGGAACGATAACCTGAACAACGCCTGTGTACAACACCGAAATTTCACCAATCATCTCATGAAATTCAGAGACGCCCAATTAGTGATCAAAGAAACTAATTTCCGCAGACGCAAGTGCCTCGAATCAGCACTGATCGCTGTTTCGAATACAATTAAACAAAACAACGGCAGCTTCACCATCTCCGAAGTCTTAGCAAGAATCCTCCTGAAAACAGTAAACCCTGCCATCACATAGTCTCTCCTGTTATACTACACAAAGCACAGAGAGAGAACACTGAAACAAGCTGCCTCATTCCAATTTATATTTGTCCAACCTATTTTTATGTTACCCAAGTAATAGCTTTTATATCCTTTTACTCATGTACGAATTAATTGCTCTACCATATTGTATTACATTTGTCACTACTACTACTACTATTACTACTACCACTAGTGAACATCGAAATGGTACCTCACTAGTATTCACCTCACTCTGAGCCTTTATATACCCTCTGTGTCCATGTATTGTTTGTAATGGCTTGATAAAGCTCCTGGAGAGCGAAACGTTGCCACAATAAATGTCACATTAGTTGCACTTGTGTCCTTTTACTTTACATATTGTCGGTAATTCTACCAACTTTATTACAAGATTGAGACAGTTATGCAGCATATGGGAATCTTTATTCAGGAAACGTTTCGCCACACAGTGGCTTCATCAGTCCAATACAAAGAGGAAGGCGTAAGGAGAGGAGGAGAATGAGGTAATCAGTCCCTCAACCTGGAGTCGATGTGTTCAGTCCATCAATCTTGTAGAATGTACAGCACAGGGCCGTAGACGTGGCTTATATACTGTAGTGAGGTGACGTGAAGCAGGTGGAGGCGGGGTCATAGTGGTACCATCCACTAGTCGAAGTAGGTCTTCGTCCAAAGGTTGAACAAGTGTTGAAGAATTCTTTGTAACAAGATCCCATGATGCTGCAGTGTCTGACAGTTGTGATGAATGGTTTGAAAAACCGACAAGTTGAAGATTGAGACACTTATGCAGCATACAAGAGTGATGGACTGAACACATCGACTCCAGGTTGAGGGACTGATTACCTCATTCTCCTCCTCTCCTTACGCCTTCCTCTTTGTATTGGACTGATGAAGCCACTGTGTGGCGAAACGTTTCCTGAATAAAGATTCCCATATGATGCATAAGTGTCTCAATCTTCAACTTGTCGGTTTTTCAAACCATTCATCACAACTGTCAGACACTGCAGCATCATGGGATCTTGTTACAAAGAATTCTTCAACACTTGTTCAACCTTTGGACGAAGACCTACTTCGACTAGTGGATGGTACCACTATGACCCCGCCTCCACCTGCTTCACGTCACCTCACTACAGTATATAAGCCACGTCTACGGCCCTATGCTGTACATTCTACAAGATTGATGGACTAAACACATCGACTCCAGGTTGAGGGACTGATTATCTCATTCTCCTCCTCTCCTTACGCCTTCCTCTTTGTATTGGACTGATGAAGCCACTGTGTGGCGAAACGTTTCCTGAATAAAGATTCCCATATGCTGCATAAGTGTCTCAATCTTCAACTTGTCGGTTTTTCAAACCATTCATCACAACTGTCAGACACTGCAGCATCATGGGATCTTGTTACAAAGAATTCTTCAACACTTGTTCAACCTATGGACGAAGACCTACTTCGACTAGTGGATGGTACCACTATGACCCCGCCTCCACCTGCTTCACGTCACCTCACTACAGTATATAAGCCACGTCTACGGCCCTATGCTGTACATTCTACAAGATTGATGGAACTGAACAAAACGACCCCGGGTTTGGGGGACTGATTACCTCATTCTCCTCCCTCCTTTCCCCTTTCCCTCTTTGTATTGGACTGATGAAGCCACTTGTGGGCGAAACGTTTCCTGAATAAAGATTCCCTTTATGCGGGGGGGGCCCCATAAGTTTTCCCCAATTTTAAAACTTTGGGTTTTTTAAAACCCCTTCATCACCCTAGTAGGGTTGTCGAAGTTGTTTTGTGGGTTTCTGTCCCAAAGGATCCCCTTTGTGTTGCAGTGTCAACAGATTGAACTTTTAAAAAGGGTTTAAAAAAAACCGACAGGTTTTTTTAGGTAAGCCCCAAAATGCAACATTTTAGGTATCTTATTATGAAACTTTTTCCCCCTAACAGTAGGCTTTTTCGGCCGGTACAGAAAATTGATAGAAGCGGGAAGATCCTTGAAGAGATGAAAATCAGTCCATCCCCCTTTAAAAGTTTTTGGAGGTGGTCAGTCCCCAGTCTGGAGAAGAGCATTTTTCCCAATGGTATGAAACAAAAAAGGAAAATTAAAATTGACAGGATGGCCCCCTTATATAGGCCAAGGGGTTGAACATAGGTCACTGGGAGAGGAAAGAATCAGTCCCGGGGGTTTCGGGTACGGGACCTGCAACAACTTCGACAACTTCCACTAGTGAGAGCGGCTGGAAAATGAGAGGGACCTGACCCTCTCAACATCTGAGTTCTTACCTTTTTCTAGTGACCTCGTCTCCCCTTTTGGCGCTTTATAAAGCTCCACCCTGTCCTTCATTCCAAAATTGTTTCATACATGGAAAAAATGCCTTCTCCGACTGGGGGGACCTCACCTCAAAAATTTTAAGGGTGATGGACTGATTAAATCGCCCTTCAAGTATCTTCTGTTTCATCAATTTTTTCTGACTCGACTGAAAAAGCCTCTGTGTAGGCGAAACGTTTCATAAAAAAGTCTAACTTTGCATATGTGTTTACCAAACAACTTGGGTATTTTATCCCATTTTATTGTTCAATCTGTAGAATGCAACAAAGGGTTTTTGGGTACAGCCCGCAATAAACTTCGACAACTTCCACTAGTGAGACGGCTGGATTTAGAGGGACCTGACCCTCAAATTGAGTTTTACTCTTCTAGTGCCCTACGTCTCCCCTCTTGGTCTATATAAAGCCCCACCCTGTCATTTTCATTCATATTGTTTATACTATGGAAATGTCTTCTCCAGACGGGGGATGACCCCTAATAAATTTGGAGGTCAGGTCCCTCTCAAACCCACCCGCTCCATAGTGGAAGTTGTCGAAGTTGATTGGGTCTGCCCAAAGGGTTTTCTTGGTACGCCCTGCAATCAAACTTCGACAAATTTCCCACTAGTGAGGCGGCGGATTTGAGGGGCCCTGACCCCCAAACATCTGAGTTTTTACCTTTCTAGTGACTTACGTTCCCCTTGGCGCTATAAAAAGCCCTCCAGTCACTTTCCCCTATTTTTCAATAGGGAACAATGCTTTTTCCCCAGGGGGGATGCACCTCAAAATTTAAGGGTGATGGATGATTACATGTCTTAAAGTATCTTCTGTTCTATCAATTTTCTGTATCGATGAAGAAGCTATGTGTAGGCAAAAACTTTTCATAATAAAGATCCAAAAATGTTGTATGTGTTTACCTAAAAAAAACCCGTCGGATTTTATACCATTTTATGTTCAATTGGAGACCTGTTGAAGAAATTTAGACACTTATGCAACCATGGGATTTTATTTAAAAGAAGTTTTTCCCCCACAGTGGCTTCTCAGTCCAATACAAAGTTGAAAACGGTAAGGAGGGGAAGTTTGAGGTAATCATCCCCCAAAACCCGGAATCGATGTGTTCAGTCCATCACTCTTGTAGGAAATGCAGCTAGGGCAGAGAGGTGGGTTTTTATTCGCGAACGGTGAGGTGAAGCGGAGGGGCGGGATCCAGTGGGAACTGCACTAGTGTAAGTAGGTCGTGTCCAAAGGTTGGGCAAAACGTTTTTAAAGTCTTTTACCAAGTCCCCTGATGTTTCAGTGTCTGACGATGTGATGAATGGTTTTTAAAAAAAAGACAAATTGAAGAATTGAGACATTTTGCAAAAACATTGGAATCTTTATTGAAGAAACGTTTCGACCAGGGGTTCATCAGTCCAATACAAAGTTAACGGTAAGGAGAGGGGAAGTTTTAGGGTAATCGTCCCCCAACTGAAAAGTGTGTTCAGTCCCTCACTTCGTAGGAAAAGCATTATCAATTGTCAGACACTGCAACTATGGGGTTTTGGTACAAAAAACTTCAACGCTTGCCAACCTTTTGGGCGCGACCCAATTACCTAGTGGGGTTCCCATGTTATCCCGCCCTCCCGCTTCCCTCACCCTTTTGCAGTATATAAGCACCTCTTGGCCCTAGTGATTTTCCCACAAGAGTGTGGGCGAACACATCGAATCCAGGTTGAGGGACTGATTACCTCAAACTTCTCCTCTCCTTACCGATTTCAACTTTGTGTACGAATGGTATATAATACCGACAAGATGAGAGTAAGACACATGTGCAACATCTGGGTATCTTTATTGTAGACGTTTCGCCATCCAGTGGCTTTATCAATACAAATTCCAGGACATAACTTGAAGACAGTAGAACTATGTACAGAAGATGAGGTAATCAGTCCCTCAACCTAGGAGTAGGTGCGAACA
Source organism: Cherax quadricarinatus (assembly GCF_026875155.1). Taxonomy (NCBI): domain Eukaryota; kingdom Metazoa; phylum Arthropoda; class Malacostraca; order Decapoda; family Parastacidae; genus Cherax; species Cherax quadricarinatus. Next base: position 2,127,714 of record NC_069450.1, on the reverse strand, counting down.
GCACCATAGTCGTGGAGAATCTGAAGCAGAAGAAAGAATCCTGGCGCTTATATAGTAACGTCAGGTGAAGCAGACGAGGGCAAATTCACTCGTGGGCGGGATTCCCCAGTGGAAGTAGGTCCTTCCCAAAGAGATGGGTTAGTTGTTGTAGTAGTAGTTGTCGTAGTTGTGAAGGTTATGTACATGTCCTCAGAATTAAGATTCCATGATGTTGCAGTGTCTGACAAGTTGTGTACGAATGGTATATAATACCGACAAGATGAGAGTAAGACACATGTGCAACATCTGGGTATCTTTATTGTAGACGTTTCGCCATCCAGTGGCTTTATCAATACAAATTCCAGGACATAACTTGCAGACAGTAGAACTATGTACAGAAGATGAGGTAATCAGTCCCTCAACCTAGGAGTAGGTGCGAACAGCACCATAGTCGTGGAGAATCTGAAGCAGAAGAAAGAATCCTGGAGCTTATATAGTAACGTCAGGTGAAGCAGACGAGGGCAAATTCACTGGTGGGTGGGATTCCCCAGTGGAAGTAGGTCCTTCCCAAAGAGATGGGTTAGTTGTTGTAGTAGTAGTTGTCGTAGTTGTGAAGGTTATGTACATGTTATGTACATGTAAGACATGTGTCTTACTCTCATCTTGTCGGTATTATATACCATTCGTACACAACTTGTCAGACACTGCAACATCATGGAATCTTAATTCTGAGGACATGTACATAACCTTCACGACTACGACAACTACTACTACAACTAACCCATCTCTTTGGGAAGGACCTACTTCCACTGGGGAATCCCGCCCACCAGTGAATTTGCCCTCGTCTGCTTCACCTGACGTTACTATATAAGCGCCAGGATTCTTTCTTCTGCTTCAGATTCTCCACGACTATGGTGCTGTTCGCACCTACTCCTAGGTTGAGGGACTGATTACCTCATCTTCTGTACATAGTTCTACTGTCTTCAAGTTATGTCCTGAATTTGTATTGATAAAGCCACTGGATGGCGAAACGTCTACAATAAAGATACCCAGATGTTGCACATGTGTCTTACTCTCATCTTGTCGGTATTATATACCATTCGTACACAACTTGTCAGACACTGCAACATCATGGAATCTTAATTCTGAGGACATGTACATAACCTTCACAACTACGACAACTACTACTACAACAACTAACCCATCTCTTTGGGAAGGACCTACTTCCACTGGGGAATCCCGCCCACCAGTGAATTTGCCCTCGTCTGCTTCACCTGACGTTACTATATAAGCGCCAGGATTCTTTCTTCTGCTTCAGATTCTCCACGACTATGGTGCTGTTCGCACCTACTCCTAGGTTGAGGGACTGATTACCTCATCTTCTGTACATAGTTCTACTGTCTTCAAGTTATGTCCTGGAATTTGTATTGATAAAGCCACTGGATGGCGAAACGTCTACAATAAAGATTCCCAGATGTTGCACATGTGATTTCAACTTTGTATTGGACTGATGAAGCCACTGTGTGGCGAAACGTTTCTTCAATAAAGATTCCCATGTGTTCCATAAGTGTCTCAATTCTTCAACTTGTCGGTTTTTCAAAACCATTCATCACATCTGTCAGACACTGCAACACAACGGTTTCATGGTACAGACCTGCAATCAACTTCGACAACTTCCACTAGTGAGAGCGGCTAGATATGAGAGGGACCTGACCTCTCAACATCTGAGTTCTTACCTCTTCTAGTGACCTACGTCTCACCTCTTGGCGCTATATAAAGCTCCATCCTGTCACTTCATCTCCATATTGTTTCATACTATGGAACAATGCTCTTCTCCAGACTGAGGGACTGACCACCTCAAAACTTTAAGGGTGATGGACTGATTACATCGTCTTCAAGTATCTTCTGCTTCTATCAACTTTTCTGTACTCGACTGAAGAAGCCTACTGTGTAGGCGAAACGTTTCATAATAAAGATACCTAACTGTTGCATATGTGTCTTACCTAACAACCTGTCGGTATTTTATACCATTTTAATGTTCAATCTGTCAGACACTGCAACACAATGGGTATCCTGGTACAGACCTGCAATCAACTTCGAAAACTTCCATAGTGAGAGCGCGGATTTGAGAGGACCTGACTCTCAACATCAGAGTCCTTACCTCTTCTAGTGACCTACGTCTCACCTCTTGGCGCTAATAAAAGCTCCATCTGTCACTTCATCTCCATATTGTTTCATAACTATGAACAATGCTCTTCTCCAGATGAGGGACTGACCACCTCAAAACTTTAAGGGTGATGGACTGATTACATCGTCTTCAAGTATCTTCTGCTTCTATCAACTTTTCTGTACTCGACTGAAAGAGGCCTACTGTTAGGCGAAAACAGTTTCATAATAATGATACCTAACTGTTGCATATGTGTCTTACCTAACAACCTGTCGGTATTTTATACCATTTTAATGTTCAAAATCTCAGACACTGTTGAAGAATTGAGACACTTATGCAACACATGGGAATCTTTATTGAAGAAACGTTTCGCCACACAGTGGCTTCATCAGTCCAATACAAAGTTGAAAAACGGTAAGGAGAGGAGAAGTTTGAGGTAATCAGTCCTTCAACCTGGAATCGATGTGTTCAGTCCATCACTCTTGTAGGAAATGCAGCATAGGGCCAGAGAGGTGGCTTATATACTGCAGAACGGTGAGGTGAAGCAGGAGGAGGCGGGATCACAGTGGGAACTGCCACTAGTGTAAGTAGGTCGTCGTCCAAAGGTTGGGCAAGCGTTGAAGTCTTTGTACCAAGATCCCATGATGTTGCAGTGTCTGACAGATGTGATGAATGGTTTTGAAAAACCGACAAGTTGAAGAATTGAGACACTTATGCAACACATGGGAATCTTTATTGAAGAAACGTTTCGCCACACAGTGGCTTCATCACTCCAATACAAAGTTGAAATCGGTAAGGAGAGGAGAAGTTTGAGGTAATCAGTCCCTCAACCTGGAATCGATGTGTTCAGTCCATCACTCTTGTAGGAAATGCATTCATCACATCTGTCAGACACTGCAACATCATGGGATCTTGGTACAAAGACTTCAACGCTTGCCCAACCCTTGGACGACGACCTACTTACACTAGTGGCAGTTCCCACTGTGATCCCGCCTCCTCCTGCTTCACCTCACCGTTCTGCAGTATATAAGCCACCTCTCTGGCCCTATGCTGCATTTCCTACAAGAGTGATGGACTGAACACATCGATTCCAGGTTGAGGGACTGATTACCTCAAACTTCTCCTCTCCTTACCGATTTCAACTTTGTATTGGACTGATGAAGCCACTGTGTGGCGAAACGTTTCTTCAATAAAGATTCCCATGTGTTGCATAAGTGCCTCAATTCTTCAACTTGTCGGTTTTTCAAAACCATTCATCACATCTGTCAGACACTGCAACACAAAGGTTTCATGGTACAGACCTGCAATCAACTTCGACAACTTCCACTAGTGAGAGCGGCTGGATATGAGAGGGACCTGACCTCTCAACATCTGAGTTCTTACCTCTTCTAGTGACCTACGTCTCACCTCTTGGCGCTATATAAAGCTCCAACCTGTCACTTCATCTCCATATTGTTTCATACTATGGAACAATGCTCTTCTCCAGACTGAGGGACTGACCACCTCAAAACTTTAAGGGTGATGGACTGATTACATCGTCTTCAAGTATCTTGTGCTTCTATCAACTTTTCTGTACTCGACTGAAGAAGTCTACTGTGTAGGCGAAACGTTTCATAATAAAGATACCTAACCGTTGCATATGTGTCTTACCTAACAACCTGTCGGTATTTTATACCATTTTAATGTTCAATCTGTCAGACACTGCAACACAAGGGTATCTTGGTACAGACCTGCAATCAACTTCGACAACTTCCACTAGTGAGAGCGGCTGGATTTGAGAGGGACCTGACCTCTCAACATCTGAGTTCTTACCTCTTCTAGTGACCTACGTCTCACCTCTTGGCGCTATATGAAGCTCCATCCTGTCACTTCATCTCCATATTGTTTCATACTATGGAACAATGCTCTTCTCCAGACTGAGGGACTGACCACCTCAAACTTTAAGGGTGATGGACTGATTACATCGTCTTCAAGTATCTTCTGCTTCTATCAACTTTTCTGTACTCGACTGAAGAAGCCTACTGTGTAGGCGAAACGTTTCATAATAAAGATACCTAACTGTTGCATATGTGTCTTACCTAACAACCTGTCGGTATTTTATACCATTTTAATGTTCAATCTGTCAGACACTGCAACACAAGGGTATCTTGGTACAGACCTGCAATCAACTTCGACAACTTCCACTAGTGAGAGCGGCTGGATTTGAGAGGGACCTGACCTCTCAACATCTGAGTTCTTACCTCTTCTAGTGGCCTACGTCTCACCTCTTGGCGCTATATAAAGCTCCATCCTGTCACTTCATCTCCATATTGTTTCATACTATGGAACAATGCTCTTCTCCAGACTGAGGGACTGACCACCTCAAAACTTTAAGGGTGATGGACTGATTACATCGTCTTCAAGTATCTTCTGCTTCTATCAACTTTTCTGTACTCGACTGAAGAAGCCTACTGTGTAGGCGAAACGTTTCATAATAAAGATACCTAACTGTTGCATATGTGTCTTACCTAACAACCTGTCAGTATTTTATACCATTTTAATGTTCAATCTGTCAGACTCTGCAACACAAGGGTATCTTGGTACAGACCTGCAATCAACTTCGACAACTTCCACTAGTGAGAGCGGCTGGATTTGAGAGTGACCTGACCTCTCAACATCTGAGTTCTTACCTCTTCTAGTGGCCTACGTCTCACCTCTTGGCGCTATATAAAGCTCCATCCTCTCACTTCATCTCCATATTGTTTCATACTATGGAACAATGCTCTTCTCCAGACTGAGGGACTGACCACCTCAAAACTTTAAGGGTGATGGACTGATTACATCGTCTTCAAGTATCTTCTGCTTCTATCAATTTTTCTGTACTCGACTGAAGAAGCCTACTGTGTAGGCGAAACGTTTCATAATAAAGATACCTAACTGTTGCATATGTGTCTTACCTAACAGGAGGAGAATGAGGTAATCAGTCCCTCAACCTTGAGTCGATGTGTTCAGTCCATCAATCTTGAGTAGAATACGGCAGATGAGCGGAGAAGCAGCTTATAAACCGTATGGCAGGAGAGGTGCAGCAGTCATAGGTGGTGTCACATTTGTTCAATGTGGAAGTAGGTTGTGCCCAAGAATTAGGCAAGCGATGAATTCCTAAGTACTTAGGAATTCTTCGCTTGCCTAATTCTATGACTGCTGCACCTCTCCTGCCATACGGTTTATAAGCTGCTTCTCCGCTCATCTGCCGTATTCTACTCAAGATTGATGGACTGAACACATCGACTCAAGGTTGAGGGACTGATTACCTCATTCTCATCCTGTTCTTCAAGTTTCTCCTATGTATGGACTGATGAAGCCACTGTGTGGCGAAACGTTTCCTCAATAAAGATACCCAAGAGTTGCACATGTGTCTAATTTATCAACTGTATACACTATATAGTGGTAGTGTTCCTTGACACCATTCATAAACACTATAGACTGTACAGTAGTAGTGGTCCCCTGACAGCATATATAAACACTGTACAGTGGTAGTGTTCCTTGACACTATACATAAACATTGTATACACTGTACAGTGGTAGTGTTCCTTGATACTATATATGAACACTGTATACACTATATAGTGGTAGTGTTCATTGACACCATTCATAAACACTATACATTGTACAGACAGTGGTATTATTCCTGACGCCATACACGAACACTGTATACATTGTACAGACAGAGACAGTGTTCCTGACACCATACATGAACACTGTATACACTGACACCATAAGGGGAATTACCAATATGTGGTAGCACTTGCAGACTCGATTGAGAAGGCCATTGGTGAAATGCCTATGATTTTAAACTGATGGAAGATAGAGGTATGGGTGTGTGTGGGAAACAAGCAGGTTGCAACACTTGGGTTGGAAACAGTAAATGTATAAAAGGCATTCAGCATGAAGTTATAAATAAAGACAATAGATCAGGTCAGCAAACAAAGGGGGACAGCAGAGGGCAGCAAGGGACTAGCTCCCTTAAGGTTTACTATACTAATAGCAGGAGTGTAAGAAATAAGATAGATGAGCTAAGATTAATTGCAAGTGCAGGAAACATAGATATTATTGCTATAACAGAGACCTGGCTCAATCTGAAAGATAGAGAGATGCCCTCTGAATGTCACATACAAGGCTATAAATTATTCCACACAGACAGGGTCAACAGGAAAGGTGGTGGAGTTGTGATGTATGTCAGAGACAATTTAAATTGTTGTGTTAGACAAGATATTAAATTAGAATCGTCAGCCACTGAATCTGTTTGGTTACAGCTTCTCGAGGGCCGAGAAAAACTAATTTTGGGTGTGTGATTTACAGGGCCCCAAATCTTGATAGGGAGTGCAGTAAACTTCTATGGGACGAAATTCGTAAGGCATCTACATACGAAAATGTTGTGCTAATGGGAGATTTCAACTATAGACAGATTGACTGGAGCAATTTGACAGGAAATTTAGAGTCAGGTGACTTTCTTGATACGATCCAGGATTGTTTTTTTAAAACAGTTTGTGACAGAGCCAACTAGGGGAAATAAACCTCCTTGACTTGGTTCTTGCCAGTAGGAAACACTAATTAATAATCTTGAGGTTAATGATGAGCTTGGGGAAAGTGATCACAAATCACTCAGTTTTAATATATCATGGAATTCCCCTAATAATGGCAATCAAGTCTCCGTCCCTGACTTTCGCTTGGCTGATTTCATAGGACTGAAAAATTACTTAGGTGGGCTGAACTGGAATGACCTGACTAAGGGTCAGGTAGGTGGTGATCGTTGCCGATATGATGCTTTCCAGGGCATAGTTTAGCTGCTCAGTCAAATTATGTTCCAAATAGGGAAATCAGATCAAACAAAAATGATCCTAAATGGATGAACAATAGATTTAAAATAATCTGATTGGTCAAAAGAGAGGCATAATATAGGCAAATCAAAAGAGGAGAGGGGAAATTGAGAAATCGATATATTCAGTTAAAGAGAGAAATAAAAAAGGGAATTAGAAAAGCAAAAAGAGATTATGAGGTTAAAGTTGCAAGAGAATCGAAGACTAACCCAAAAGGATTCTTTCAGGTATACAGAAGTAAGATCAGGGACAAGATAGGCCCACTCAAAAGTTCCTCGGGTCAGCTCACTGACAGTGATAAGGAAATGTGTAGATTTTTTAACACATACTTCCTCTCAGTTTTTACACAGGAGGATACCAGCGATATTCCAGAAATGATAAATTATGTAGAACAGGACGATAATAAACTGTGCACTATTAGGGTCACAAGTGACATGGTCCTTAGGCAAATAGATAAATTAAAACCTAACAAATCCCCAGGCCCTGATGAACTGTATGCAAGGGTTCTAAAGGAATGTAAAGAGGAGCTTAGCACACCTTTGGCTAATCTTTTCAACATATCACTACAAACTGGCATGGTGCCAGATAAGTGGAAAATGGCAAATGTGATACCTATTTTCAAAACAGGTGACAGGTCCTTAGCTTCGAACTATAGACCAATAAGCCTAACCTCCATAGTGGGAAAATTTATGGAATCAATAATTGCCGAGGCAGTTCGTAGCCACCTTGAAAAGCATAAATTAATCAACGAATCTCAGCATGGTTTTACAAAGGGGCGTTCCTGCCTTACGAATTTATTAATTTTTTTCACTAAGGTATTTGAGGAGGAAGATCATGGTAATGAATATGATATTGTGTATATGGACTTCAGTAAGGCTTTTGACAGGGTCCCACATCAGAGACTATTGAGGAAAATTAAAGCACATGGAATAGGAGGAGAGATTTTTTCCTAGATAGAGGCATGATTGACAAATAGGCAGCAGAGAGTTTGCATAAATGGGGAGAAATCAGAGTGGGGAAGCGTCACGAGCGGTGTTCCACAGGGGTCAGTGTTGGGCCCCCTGCTGTTCACAATCTACATAAACGACATAGATGAGGGCATAAAGAGCGACATCGGCAAGTTTGCCGATGACACCAAAATAGGCCGTTGAATTCATTCTGATGAGGACATTCGAGCACTCCAGGAAGATTTGAATAGACTGATGCAGTGGTCGGAGAAGTGGCAGATGCAGTTTAATATAGACAAATGCAAAGTTCTAAATGTTGGACAGGACAATAACCATGCCCACATATAAACTAAATAATGTAGATCTTAATATTACGGATTGCGAAAAAGATTTAGGAGTTCTGGTTAGCAGTAATCTGAAACCAAGACAACAGTGCATAAGTGTTCGCAATAAAGCTAATAGAATCCTTGGCTTCATATCAAGAAGCATAAATAATAGGAGTCCTCAGGTTGTTCTTCAACTCTATACATCCTTGGTTAGGCCTCATTTAGATTATGCTGCACAGTTTTGGTCACCGTATTACAGAATGGATATTAAAAATTTTCTGGAAAATGTACAAAAGAGGATGACAAAGTTGATCCCATGTATCAGAAACCTTCCCTATGAGGATAGACTAAGGACCCTGAAACTGCACTCTCTAGAAAGACGTAGAATTAGGGAGTGATATGATTGAGGTGTATAAATGGAAGACAGGAATAAATAAAGGGGATGTAAATAGTGTGCTGAAAGTATCTAGCCTAGACAGGACTCGCAGCAATGGTTTTAAGTTGGAAAAATTCATATTCAGGAAGGATATAGGAAAGTACTGGTTTGGTAATAGAGTTGTGGATGAGTGGAACAAACTCCCAAGTACCGTTATAGAGGCCAGAACGTTGTGTAGCTTTAAAAATAGGTTGGATAAATACATGAGTAGATGTGGGTGGGTGTGAGTTAGACCTGATAGCTTGTGCTACCAGGTCGGTTGCCGTGTTCCTCCCTTAAGTCAATATGACCTGACCTGACTAGGTTGGGTGCATTGGCTTAAGCCGGTAGGAGACTTGGACCTGCCTCGCATGGGCCAGTAGGCCTCCTGCAGTGTTCCATCGTTCTTATGTTCTTATGTTCTTAATAGACCCCTGGTTGTCGTCAAGAGGGAGCTGGACAGATACTTAAAATCGGTGCCGGATCAGCCGGGCTGTGGGTCGTATGTTGGACTACGTGCAGCCAGCAGTAACAGCATGGTTGATCAGGCCCTGATCCACCGGAAGCCCTGGTCGTGAACCAGGCCGTTGGGACGTTGATCCCCGGAATACCCTCCACGTAGACCATACATGGACACTATACACAGTACAGACAGTGTCCTACACCTAAGTTACTACAAATTATCTTCATGTTAACTCCCGCATATGTCTAGCAACATCTAAGCTACTGTATCTCTGCTTCAGTATCTCAGAAACTACCTCATAACTGGGACATATCAAGCACTATCGAGTTTACCTTTAAACTACTACTTCTATGCCACTAAATCTAATTTACAACATCTTTAATCCAACTTCTTAGTTATTTCATTTAAACTACATTATCTAAACCACACCATTTAAACGTCTAAACTACAACATCGACTACAACTTCTAAACTATTACATCTAACGCATGGCATCTAAACTACAACATCTAAGCTATTAACTCTCAACTAAGCAATCTATACTACAACATCTAGGATGCAACACCTAGGCTACTACATCTTAACTATATCGTCTAGCCTATCTCTGAAGGATGTTTTTGAGGATCAGAACTCTTGTAATGTGGTCCCAAACCAGACCATCTACTGGATCAAGGTGTGATCACCACGGCCATGGTAACAACCAGAGCCTGGCTGATCAGGATCTGATTTGAGAAACTTAACGAGATCCCTTCTTGATGACAGCAAGAAGTATATTTCTAAGCATATATAAACCAAATCATCGCAGAAAAAATGTGACAATCAACGAAAACAAATTTAAGTTATTCCATTATGGAAAACTTGAGGAAATTATAGCTAGAATGGGGTATGCAACAAATTCTAACCACACAATACAGCAAAAAACTACTGTGATGGGGCTTGGAGGAAATAATTTTAGAGTATCTCACTTTCAAGGATCACAACAGTGTCACTATCATATCTGCGAGGCAAATGAGAGGCTGGATAATAAGCACTTTCAAAACAAGGGATGCCAAGTCAATGAATATACTCTTCAAGTCACTTGTTCCCTCTCTACACTGAAATACTGTAGTACACTAACAGCTTCATTCAAGGCATGTGAAATTGCAAATCTGGAGAATGTACAGAGAACCTTCACTGCCCATATTAGTTCAGTCAACCATTTTAATTACTGGGAATGTTTGAAGTCTTTCGACCTGTACTCCTTGGAACGTAGATGAGAAAGATACATAATAATCTACACCTGGAAAATCCTAGAGGGACTGATCCCAAATCTGAATAACAGAAATCATATTCCAACGATAGCAAAAGACTCTGCAGACTGTGCAACATACCCCCAGTGAAAAGCAAAGGTGCCATAAATACACTAACAGAAAACACAGCAAGTGTCTTGGGACCAAGAATGTTAACAGCCTCCCATCATACGTAAGAGGAATTATCAATACACCACTGGCTGTCTTCAGGAGGGACCTGGACAGATATGAAAAGTCAGTGGCCAATCAGCTGAGCTGTGGTTTGTACATTGGATTGTGTGCAGCCAGCAGTAACAGCTGGTGGATCAGGCCCTGATCCATCGGGAGACCTGGTTGAGGACCGAGCCGGTGGGGCGTTGATCCCTGGAACACCGTCCATGTAAACTCCAGGTAGGGGTCTCTTGGTAATCATCTTATGCATGATGAGAGGCTGTTAAATAGTCCTGGGTTCCTTGTTTATTATGTTGAATCTCAGTGTGCTTATGACATGCTTACTTTTCACTGGGAGAATTTTGCACCATCTGCAATGTCTGGCTTTCTTAGGGAGTGATCTTTATTTAAATTACGATCTCTTATTCACGCTTTCATTCCAAGAAGTACAACTTCAAACGGTTCGAGTAATTTAGGTGTCTGATCTGTACGTGCAGTGAAGGTTCTCTGTACATTTTCAAGGTCTGCAGTTCTGCCTGCCTTAAAAGTGTACAGTAATCTTCCACCCACGCGGCGGTGATAATTATACAGCTGTCATCCTTAAAATTACGATCCTCTGACTTTATCCCTCCTAAGCCCCTCAAGTTATCTTCAACATCTTAAATAGAATATCTAAGCAATATGTATTGTACTACATCTAAGTTGTACGGTGGCCCGTGACAAGGAGGCAAAAACTCTCGCTTCACACGGTGAGGGGTCCGGGTACAGTTCCGGTCGAGGATTGAAACATTGGAAGTGTTTTTTACACCGGTTGTCTATGTTCACCCATCAGCATAATGGGTACCTGGGTGTTAGTCGACTGGTGTGGGTCGCATCCTGGGACAAAACTGACCTAATTTTCCCGAAATGCTCAGCATAACAAGCGGCTTTCTATATAGCAGTATGTCACTTATGTCAGCTACGACTGTATACTTTGTACATGTACTTGTAGAAATAAAGATATTATAATTATTATTATTATTATTATTATTATTATTATTATTATTTTTTTTATCACACTGGCTGATTCCCACCAAGGCAGGGTGGCCCGAAAAAGAAAAACTTTCACCATCATTCACTCCATCACTGTCTTGCCAGAAGGGTGCTTTACACTACAGTTTTTAAACTGCAACATTAACACCCCTCCTTCAGAGTGCAGGCACTGTACTTCCCATCTCCAGGACTCAAGTCCGGCCTGCCGGTTTCCCTGAACCCCTTCATAAATGTTACTTTGCTCACACTCCAACAGCACGTCAAGTATTAAAAACCATTTGTCTCCATTCACTCCTATCAAACACGCTCACGCATGCCTGATGGAAGTCCAAGCCCCTCGCACACAAAACCTCCTTTACCCCCTCCCTCCAACCTTTCCTAGGCCGACCCCTACCCCGCCTTCCTTCCACTACAGACTGATACACTCTTGAAGTTATTCTGTTTCTCTCCATTCTCTCTACATGTCCAAACCACCTCAACAACCTTTCCTCAGCCCTCTGGACAACAGTTTTGGTAATCCCGCACCTCCTCCTAACTTCCAAACTACGAATTCTCTGCATTATATTCACACCACACATTGCTCTCAGACATGACATCTCCACTGCCTCCAGCCTTCTCCTCGCTGCAACATTCATCACCCATGCTTCACACCCATATAAGAGCGTTGGTAAAACTATACTCTCATACATTCCTCTCTTTGCCTCCAAGGACAAAGTTCTTTGTCTCCACTGACTCCTAAGTGCACCACTCACCCTTTTCCCCTCATCAATTCTATGATTCACCTCATCTTTCATAGACCCATCCGCTGACACGTCCACTCCCAAATATCTGAATACATTCACCTCCTCCATACTCTCTCCCTCCAATCTGATATCCAATCTTTCATCACCTAATCTTTTTATCCTCATAACCTTACTCTTTCCTGTAAGATAAGATAAGATAAGATTTCGTTCGGATTTTTAACCCCGGAGGGTTAGCCACCCAGGATAACCCAAGAAAGTCAGTGCGTCATCGAGGACTGTCTAACTTATTTCCATTGGGGTCCTTAATCTTGTCCCCCAGGATGCGACCCACACCAGTCGACTAACACCCAGGTACCTATTTGCTGCTAGGTGAACAGGACAACAGGTGTAAGGAAACGTGTCGAATGTTTCCACCCGCCGGGAATCGAACCCGGGCCCTCCGTGTGTGAAGCGGGAGCTTTAGCCACCAGGCTACTTTCAATTTTCTTCTTTTGCACACCCTACCAAATTCATCCACCAATCTCTGCAACTTCTCTTCAGAATCTCCCAAGAGCACAGTGTCATCAGCAAAGAGCAACTGTGACAACTCCCACTTTATGTGTGATTCTTTATCTTTTAACTCCACGCCTCTTGCCAAGACCCTCGCATTTACTTCTCTTACAACCCCATCTATAAATATATTAAACAACCACGGTGACATCACACATCCTTGTCTAAGGCCTACTTTTACTGGGAAATAATTTCCCTCTTTCCTACATACTCTAACTTGAGCCTCACTATCCTCGTAAAAACTCTTCACTGCTTTCAGTAACCTACCTCCTACACCATACACCTGCAACATCTGCCACATTGCCCCCCTATCCACCCTGTCATACGCCTTTTCCAAATCCATAAATGCCATAAAGACCTCTTTAGCCTTATCTAAATACTGTTCACTTATATGTTTCACTGTAAACACCTGGTCCACACCCCCCCTACCTTTCCTAAAGCCTCCTTGTTCATCTGCTATCCTATTCTCCGTCTTACACTTAATTCTTTCAATAATAACTCTACCATACACTTTGCCAGGTATACTCAACAGACTTATCCCCTCTAGTACCTCACTAGTATTGCACCTCACTCAGAGCCTTTATATACCCTCTGTGTCCATGTATTGTTTGTAATGGCTTGATAAAGCTCCTGGAGAGCGAAACGTTGCCACAATAAATGTCACATTAGTTGCACTTGTGTCCTTTTACTTTACAGACTTATCCCCCTATAATTTTTGCACTCTCTTTTTTCCCCTTTGCCTTTATACAAAGGAACTATGCATGCTCTCCGCCAATCCCTAGGTACCTTACCCTCTTCCATACATTTATTAAATAATTGCACCAACCACTCCAAAACTATATCCCCACCTGCTTTTAACATTTCTATCTTTATCCCATCAATCCCGGCTGCCTTACCCCCTTTCATTTTACCTACTGCCTCACGAACTTCCCCCACACTCACAACTGGCTCTTCCTCACTCCTACAAGATGTTGTTCCTCCTTGCCCTATACACGAAATCACAGCTTCCCTATCTTCATCAACATTTAACAATTCCTCAAAATATTCCCTCCATCTTCCCAATACCTCTAACTCTCCATTTAATAACTCTCCTCTCCTATTTTTAAGTGACAAATCCATTTGTTCTCTAGGCTTTCTTAACTTGTTAATCTCACTCCAAAACTTTTTCTTATTTTCAACAAAATTTGTTGATAACCTCTCACCCACTCTCTCATTTGCTCTCTTTTTACATTGCTTCACCATTGCTTTATTATTATTATTATTATTATTATTATTATTATTATTATTATTATTATTATTATTATTATTATTATTATTATTATTATTATTATTATTATTATTATTATTATTATTATACATCTAAACTGCTGCTTCTTCAGTGCTTCACTTAGACTAAAACGTCTAAACTGCTGCATATGTAGTACAAATAAAATCATCTAAATACTTCATAAATACTACTACATCTAAACTACTACATAAACACTAGTACCTGTAAACTTTACATCATAACTTAAACGTCTAAACTTCTACTCCGAAACTACACCATGTAAACTACTACATCTAAATTACTAAATTTAAACTTTTACACGCAAGCTACATCTAAATTAGTACATCTAAATAAATGGAATACCTTATATAGCAAATGTAATGTGCTTCCTGGAGTGAAGAGAAAGAGAAACCTGATGATATATATAGTACAGGGAAGATATTGAAGGACCTGGTTCCTAATCTATGTACTACCAAAACGACGTGCTGAAGTGAGAGAGATGATAGGAAGTGTCAGATAATATGTGCGGTAAGTATATGTGTATTTAGGTACAAGTATACATAAATACAGTTACACAAATTAAACATGGTAACATGTTTGTAAATTACCCAGGATAACCCCCAAAACAAGGTCAGACAAAGTGACTTATTTCCATTGGAGTCCTTGGTACAAGGAAGTGTTGAATTGAGAGATATAGACAGTGTAAAATAATATATGCAATACAAGGAGGTTCTGCCGAAACTACGTGCTGAAGTGAGAGATATGATAGGAAGTGGCAGGTGGTCTGGTAGGCAACGCACTCGTTTCACACACCGAGTGTCCATGGTTCCATCCCCGGCGAGGGTGGAAACATTGGTCATGTTACCTTACACCTACTGTCCCTGTTAGCCTTTTCAGTAATATGGTACCTGGGTGGTGGTCGACTGTTGTGGGTCATATCCTGGGGGACAAGATTAAGGCCTCCAATGGAAATAACACAGATAGTCCCTAAATGATGCACTGACTTTCTTGAGATATCCTGGGTGGCTAACCCTCCGGGGTTAAAAATCCGAACAAAATCTTATCTTCTCTTATCTAAATAATATATGCAGTAGAAGGAATTACTGCCAAAACGACGTGCTGAAGTGAGACATATGATAGGTAGGGGCAAATAGACGCAGTGTGAAAAGTAGGGACACAGTTGGCATAGTGAGACAACACTGTGGTAATATTCGTTGTCGTTTACGACTCTGCAACTTGCTACCAGGAGATTTTACAAATTTTTCAAGGCACCGGTTGTATCCCACCGAGGCAGGGTGGCCCGAAAAGAAAAACGAAAGTTTCTCTTTTTAAATATAGTAATTTATACAGGATAAGGGGTTACTAGCCCCTTGCTCCCGGCATTCCAGTCGCCTCTTACAACATGCATGGCTTACGGAGGAAAAAAATCTCTTCTTCTCGATGGAGAAGTGGAACAGATTTTTTTTTATAATATTTTTTAAATATCGGAAAAAATGTAGAAGCTTTCAGGAAGCAATTTAACCAGTACAGCTGCCTTATTAACCAGACTGTGATGATTATTCCGTCCACTAGCAGCAACAGGCTGCTTGACCAGTCAATGGAGAAGTCAGGCGTCAGGCAGAACTACGAAGGTAGGAAAAAAATTCAAAATTTGTCATAGGTATGTATGTAGCTGTCAAAGACTCGTCAAATATTTGTATAATCTACTTCGTGATGTATCTACCAGCTTTACCATACATTTACCTGCTTTACCATACATCTACCAGCTTTACCATACATCTACCTGCTTTACCATACATCTACCTGCTTTACCATACATCTACCTGCTTTACCACACATCTACCTGCCTTACCATACATCTACCAGCTTTACCATACATCTACCTGCCTTACCATACATCTACCAGCTTTACCATACATCTACCTGCCTTACCATACATCTACCAGCTTTACCATACATCTACCTGCTTTACCATACATCTACCAGCTTTACCATACATCTACCTGCCTTACCATACATCTACCAGCTTTACCATACATCTACCTGCTTTACCACACATCTACCAGCTTTACCATACATCTACCTGCTTTACCATACATCTACCTGCTTTACCATACATCTACCTGCTTTACCATACATCTACCTGCTTTACCATACATCTACCTGCTTTACCATACATCTACCTGCTTTACCATACACCTACCTGCTTTACCACACATCTACCTGCTTTACCACACATCTACCTGCTTTACCACACATCTACCTGCTTTACCACACATCTACCTGCTTTACCATACATCTACCTGCTTTACCATACATCTACCTGCTTTACCACACATCTACCTGCTTTACCACACTCTACCTGCTTTACCACACATCTACCTGCTTTACCATACATCTACCTGCTTTACCATACATCTACCTGCTTTACCATACATCTACCTGCTTTACCATACATCTACCTGCTTTACCACAAATCTACCTGCTTTACCACACATCTACCTGCTTTACCACACATCTACCTGCTTTACCATACATCTACCTGCTTTACCATACATCTACCTGCTTTACCACACATCTACCTGCTTTACCATGCATCTACCTGCTTTACCACACATCTATCTGCTTTACCATACATCTACCTGCTTTACCACACATCTATCTGCTTTACCACACATCTACCTGCTTTACCACACATCTACCTGCTTTACCACACATCTACCTGCTTTACCACACATCTACCTGCTTTACCACATATCTACCTGCTTTACCACACATCTACCTGCTTTACCACACATCTACCTGCTTTACCACATATCTACCTGCTTTACCACACATCTACCTGCTTTACCACACATCTACCTGCTTTACCACACATCTACCTGCTTTACCACACATCTACCTGCTTTACCACACATCTACCTGCTTTACCACACATCTACCTGCTTTACCACACATCTACCTGCTTTACCACACATCTACCTGCTTTACCACACATCTACCTGCTTTACCATACATCTACCTGCTTTACCACACATCTACCTGCTTTACCACACATCTACCTGCTTTACCATACATCTACCTGCTTTACCACACATCTACCTGCTTTACCACACATCTACCTGCTTTACCTCACATCTACCTGCTTTACCACACATCTACCTGCTTTACCACACATCTACCTGCTTTACCATACATCTACCTGCTTTACCACACATCTACCTGCTTTACCATACATCTACCTGCTTTACCACACATCTACCTGCTTTACCATACATCTACCTGCTTTTACCACACATCTACCTGCTTTACCATACATCTACCTGCTTTACCACACATCTACCTGCTTTACCATACATCTACCTGCTTTACCACACATCTACCTGCTTTACCATACATCTACCTGCTTTACCACACATCTACCTGTTTTACCATACATCTATCTGCTTTACCATACATCTACCTGCTTTACCACACATCTACCTGCTTTACCACACATCTACCTGCTTTACCATACATCTACCTGCTTTACCACACATCTACCTGCTTTACCACACATCTACCTGCTTTACCACACATCTACCTGCTTTACCATGCATCTACCTGCTTTACCACACATCTACCTGCTTTACCACACATCTACCTGCTTTACCACATATCTACCTGCTTTACCACACATCTACCTGCTTTACCACACATCTACCTGCTTTACCACACATCTACCTGCTTTACCACACATCTACCTGCTTTACCACACATCTACCTGCTTTACCACACATCTACCTGCTTTACCACACATCTACCTGCTTTACCACACATCTACCTGCTTTACCATACATCTACCTGCTTTACCACACACCTACCTGCTTTACCACACATCTACCTGCTTTACCATACATCTACCTGCTTTACCACACATCTACCTGCTTTTCCACACATCTACCTGCTTTACCACACATCTACCTGCTTTACCACACATCTACCTGCTTTACCACACATCTACCTGCTTTACCACACATCTACCTGCTTTACCATACATCTACCTGCTTTAAACCACACATCTACCTACTTTACCATACATCTACCTGCTTTACCACACATCTACCTGCTTTACCACACATCTACCTGCTTTACCACACATCTACCTGCTTTACCATACATCTACCTGCTTTATCACACATCTACCTGCTTTACCATACATCTACCTGCTTTACCATACATCTACCTGATTTACCACACATCTACCTGCTTTACCACACATCTATCTGCTTTACCACACATCTACCTGCTTTACCACACATCTACCTGCTTTACCATACATCTACCTGCTTTACCACACATCTACCTGCTTTACCATACATCTACCTGCTTTACCACACATCTACCTGTTTTACCATACATCTACCTACTTTACCACACATCTACCTGCTTTACCATACATCTACCTGCTTTACCACACATCTACCTGTTTTACCATACATCTACCTGCTTTACCACATATCTACCTGTTTTACCACACATCTACCTGCTTTACCACACATCTACCTGCCTTACCATACATCTACCTACTTTACCATACATCTACCTGCTTTACCACACATCTACTTGCTTTACCGTACATCTACCTGCTTTACAACACATCTACCTGCTTTACCACACATCTACCTGCTTTACCATACATCTACCTGCTTTACCACACATCTACCTGTTTTACCATATATCTACCTACTTTATCACACATCTACCTGCTTTACCACACATCTACCTGCTTTACCACACATCTACTTGCTTTACCATACATCTACCTGCTTTACCACACATCTACCTGCTTTACCATACATCTACCTGGTTTACCACACATCTACCTGCTTTACCATACATCTACCTGCTTTACCACACATCTACCTGCTTTACCACACATCTACCTGCTTTACCACACATCTACCTGCTTTACCATACATCTACCTGCTTTACCATACATCTACCTGCTTTACCACACATCTACCTGCTTTACCATATATCTACCTGCTTTACCATACATCTACCTGCTTTACCACACATCTACCTGCTTTACCACACATCTACCTGCTTTACCACACGTCTACCTGTTTTACCATACATCCACCTGCTTTACCATACATCTACCTGCTTTACCACACATCTACCTGCTTTACCATACATCTACCTGCTTTACCACACATCTACCTGCTTTACCACACATCTACCTGCTTTACCACACATCTACCTGCTTTACCACACGTCTACCTGCCTTACCACACATCTACCTGCTTTACCACACATCTACCTGTTTTACCACACATCTACCTGCTTTACCATACATCTACCTGCTTTACCATACATCTACCTGCTTTACCACACATCTACCTGCTTTACCACACATCTACCTGCTTTACCATACATCTACCTGTTTTACCATACATCTACCTGTTTTACCATACATCTACCTGCTTTACCACACATCTACCTGCTTTACCACACATCTACCTGCTTTACCATACATCTACCTGCTTTACCACACATCTACCTGCTTTACCACACATCTACCTGCCTTACCACACATCTACCTGCTTTACCACACATCTACCTGCTTTACCACACATCTACCTGCTTTACCATACATCTACCTGCTTTACCATACATCTACCTGCTTTACCATACATCTACCTGCTTTACCACACATCTACCTGCTTTACCATACATCTACCTGCTTTACCACACATCTACCTGCTTTACCACACATCTACCTGCTTTACCACACATCTACCTGCTTTACCATACATCTACCTGCTTTACCATACATCTACCTGCTTTAGCATACATCTACCTGCTTTAGCATACATCTACCTGTTTTACCATACATCTACCTGCTTTACCATACATCTACCTGTTTTACCATACATCTACCTGTTTTACCATACATCTACCTGCTTTAGCATACATCTACCTGCTTTAGCATACATCTACCTGTTTTACCATACATCTACCTGCTTTAGCATACATCTACCTGTTTTACCATACATCTACCTGCTTTACCATACATCTACCTGCTTTAGCATACATCTACCTGCTTTAGCATACATCTACCTGTTTTACCATACATCTACCTGTTTTACCATACATCTACCTGCTTTAGCATACATCTACCTGATTTACCACACATTTACCTGTTTTACCATACATCTACCTGCTTTACCACACATCTACCTGCTTTAGCATACATCTACCTGCTTTAGCATACATCTACCTGCTTTAGCATACATCTACCTGCTTTAGCATACATCTACCTGCTTTAGCATACATCTACCTGTTTTACCATACATCTACCTGCTTTAGCATACATCTACCTGCTTTAGCATACATCTACCTGCTTTACCATACATCTACCTGTTTTACGATACATCTACCTGTTTTACCACACATCTACCTGCTTTAGCATGCATCTACCTGTTTTACCATACATCTACCTGCTTTACCATACATCTACCTGCTTTACCATACATCTACTGGTGTCACCATGCATCTATCTGGTTCACTATACATCTGTTTGGTTGACCTTCCATCTGTTTTTGCCGACCATACATCCGCAGCCTCCAGCCTCCTCGCTGCTACACTTGATTAATACAAGTGGTTAATCAAATACAAGTGGTTAATCAAACATATATGTGGTTGACCACCATACATCTGTCATTCACCATGTATATACCTAGTTCACCATACATCTGTCAGTCACCATGTATATACCTTGTTCACTATACATCAACATGGTTAATCATACATCAACATGGATGACCATACAACTACTGAGTTACCATATTTCGACCTGTTCACTGTACTTTTACCTATAAACTATGAAATTAAGACACATGTGCAACATCTGGGTATCTTTATTGTAGACGTTTCGCCATCCAGTGGCTTTATCAATACAAATTCTAGGACATAACTTGAAGACAGTAGAACTATGTACAGAAGATGAGGTAATCAGTCCCTCAACCTAGGAGTAGGTGCGAAGAGCACCATAGTAGTGGAGATTCTGATAAAGCCACTGGATGGCGAAACGTCTACAATAAAGATACCCAGATGTTGCACATGTGTCTTAATTTCATCTTGTCGGTATTACATACCATTCTTACACACCTATACACTATACAGGTGCCCCATAGCCTGGTGGCTAAAGCTCTCGCTTCACGCGAGGGTCTGGGTTCGATTCCCAGCGAGGGTAGAAACATTGGACGTGTTTCTTTACACCGGTTGTCTATATTCACCCATCCGTAAGATGGGTACCTGGGTGTTAGTCGACTGGTGTGGGTCGCATCCTGGGACAAAACTGACCTAATTTGCCCGAAATGCTCTGCATAACAAGCGGCTTTCTATATAGTAGTATGTCATTGATGTCAGCTAGGACTGTATACGAAGGAAATAAATGGTATAAAATACCGACACAATGGAAATATAAACACATATGCAGTGTAATGTGATATTTTATTGACAACGTTTCACCCACACAGTGGGCTTTTTCAAGTCACACACCCCAGGTAGATCTGTGTGTGACTTGAAAAAGCCCACTGTGTGGGTGAAACGTTGTCAATAAAGGATCACATTATACTGCATATGTGTTTATATTTCCATAGGACTGTATACCTTGTACATGTACTTGTAATAAATAAAGATATAAGTATCATTATAATTATTATTATTATTATTATCATTATTATGATTATTATTATTATTATTAATATTTTTATTATGATTGTTGTTGTTATTATTATCACAATTTAAGAACATAAGAACATAAGAACGAAGGAACACTGCAGAAGGCCTACTGGCCCATGCGAGGCAGGTCCAAGTCTCCTACCGGCTTAAGCCAATGCACCCAACCTAGTCAGGTCAGGTCACATTGACTTAAGGGAGGAACACGGCAACCGACCTGGTAGCACAAGCTATCAGGTCCAACTCACACCCACCCACATCCACTCATGTATTTATCCAACCTATTTTTAAAGCTACACAACGTTCTGACCTCTATCATTGTACTTGGGAGTTTGTTCCACTCACCCACAACTCTATTACCAAACCAGTACTTTCCTATATCCTTCCTGAATCTGAATTTTTCCAACTTAAAATCATTGCTGTGAGTCCTGTCTAGGCTAGATATTTTCAGCACACTATTTACATCCCCTTACATATACTTAGCTCGTGGTGACGTGTACTTAGCTCTGTGAAGACCTGTATGTGTGCTCTCTGTGAATCTGAACCAGGATGCCCTCTCTTGAGCAACTTTACCAGCAGCTGAGAGAAGAGCTCAGAGTTGCTAAGATGGAGATACGGCGATTAACGGAGGAGAACAAGAGGATTCGTAGTAATCCTCCTGTTGTGAGTCCCCAGGTTAAGAGGGGAGCTTGGTCAGTGGCCGGGCAACATGGAACCAAGCTGAAGATCAAGAAAACGGTTGGAGAGGCAGAAACAACGAGAAACCAGAAGACTACTGTGGAAACTTCCAACCCATTCTCGGTGCTACCTGACGAATGTGAGTGTTCTACGGGGAATGCCACAACGAGCACCAAAAAAGCATTGGCAGACGTGATGAGACATCCCTAGAAACCCCAGCGAAGAAACCCTGGAGAATGTCTTGACGAATTCTACAAGTGGTGTAATGCTACCTGGCGAATGTGAGTCGATACTCGGAGCATCACGACGGACGACGCCCAAAGGGAAAGGTAAAAACCCTTGTTGTTGTTGGGGATAGCCAGATTAGGTACATGGATAGGGCATTCTGCTTGAAGGATAGGAGTAGGAGGCAGAAAAGTGTGTTTTCCGGGCGGGGTGAAGGATATTGTTAGCCGTCTGGATGACATCATGAGAGGTAATGGGAGCAATCCTATTATCGTCTCAGTGCTGGAGGCAACGATGTTGGCAGACGTAGGAGTGAGGACCTGATTAGCAGGTATAGGTCAGCAATAGAGATAATTAGGAGGAAGGGTGGGAAACCTGTCATATGTGGCATTTTGCCAAGGAGAGGAGTTGGAAATGAATGGTTGTCCAGAGCAATTGGTGTCAATTGCTGGCTGGACAAATACTGTAAGGAAAATGCGGTAAAATTCATTGACAACTGGGACCTCTTCTATGGCAGAAATGACATGTATGCCAGGGATGGGGTTCACTTATCTAGGTGTGGGGTGGGAGCACTGGCCAACGCAGTGGAGGGAGCTGTTAGGTCTTTAAACTAGGAATAGTTAGTGGTATGGGTTTTTGCGGGAAAACTGTGAAGTCTCAGGGTAGTAATATGAGTACAAAATGAGGTGGATATTGGAAAGCCAGTGGCACTAATTGACAAGGACAGTAATAGGTTTAGTGGAATAACAGAAAGGAGCAGGAAGGGTAAAGAGAGAGGAGGGTCTTTAAGTATTTATTACACAAATAGTCGCAGTGCTAGGAATAAGATGGACGAGTTGAGACTAGTTGCTAGTGCAGGTAACATAGATGTATTTGCCATTACTGAGACGTGGTTTAATTCAAAAAGTCGGGACATGCCTGCAGAACGTCACATTCAGGGTTTTAAATTGTTCCAAGTAGATAGAAGTATCGGGAAGGGGGGTGGGGTGGCATTGTATGTCCGAGATCGCTTGAACTGTTGCATAAAAACGGGTATTAAGTCTGAAGTAACACATACAGAGTCTGTTTGGATAGAATTTTCAGAGGGGCATGAAAAATTAATTTTAGGTGTGATATACCGTCCCCCAAATTTAGATAGGGACCGGGGGAGACTACTATGGGAGGAAATTGTTAGGGCCACAAGGCACGATAATGTAGTAATTCTAGGAGACTTTAACTTTAGTCATATTGATTGGAATTTCTTGACTGGGAATTTAGAATCATACGACTTCTTAGAAGTAGTTCAGGATTGTTTTTTGAAGCAGTTTGTGACAGAACCTACAAGGGGTAATAACCTGCTTGACTTAGTTCTGGCAAACAATGAATCCCTTGTTAATAATTTAGAAGTTTCAGAGGAACTGGGTGCTAACGACCACAAATCAATTACATTTAGAATTGAATGTGAAAGTACTTTTGAGACGTTTAGTGCAACCTGGCTGTTGGGAAGAATTATAACTTTGTTGGGAGTGGTGTTGATGCGTGGAGAATTAATGATCTGAAGAGCTCTTTTCTTGCAGTCTTTGATGAAAAAAGAAGGAAAATGTAACTCAGTGAATGTTTGGTGAATGTATGTACATTCCTCGTCAAGAAACTCAGGACTACAAATTCGGTATGCTCTTAGGAAAAACCCGATGATGATGCCAAGATACCAAGACCAAAAGAGGCATCATCATCGGGTTTTTCCTAAGAGCATACCGAATTTGTAGTCCTGAGTTTCTTGACGAGGAATGTACATACATTCACCAAACATTCACTGAGTTACATTTTCCTTCTTTTTTCATCAAAGACTGCAAGAAAAGAGCTCTTCAGATCATTAATTCTCCACGCATCAACACCACTCCCAACAAAGTTATAATTCTTCCCAACAGCCAGGTTGCACTAAACGTCTCAAAAGTACTTTAACATGCTAACACCAGAGTCGCAATCGCTTCTAGCACTTCAATAACGGATCTAACCAGGACAAAATCCAAGCACCACGAACCAGTCAATGCAGGAGTTTACACTATACCATGTGGAGGCTGTGACAAGATGTACGTAGGTGAAACAGCAAGAACCCTCGACACCCGCCTCAATGAACACATTTACGCATGTAGGAACGATAACTTGAACAACGCGTGTACAACACCGAAATTCCACCAATCATCTCATGAAATTTAGAGACGCCCAATTAGTGATTAAAGAAACTAATTTCCGCAGACGCAAGTGCCTCGAATCAGCACTGATCGCTGTTTCGAATACAATTAAACAAACCAACGGCAGCTTCACCATCTCCGAAGTCTTAGCAAGAATCCTCCTGAAAACAGTAAACCCTGCCATCACATAGTCTCTCCTGTTATACTACACAAGGCACATTACAGAGAGTGAACACTGAAACTACCTGCCTCTTTCCAGTCTATATTTGTCCAACCTATTTTTATGTTGCCCAAGTAATAGATTTTTATATCCTTCTACTCATGTACGAATTAATTGCTCTACCATATTGTATTATTTTTGTCACTACTACTACTACTACTACTACTACTAGTGAACATCGATATGGTACCTCACTAATATTGCACCTCACTCTGAGCCTTTATATACCCTCTGTGTCCATGTATTGTTGACACAATAAAATATCACATAAGGTTCATTATACATATGCCTGTTGTTAGGTAAGACACATATGCAACAGTTAGATCATAAGAACATAAGAACGAAGGAACACTGCAGAAGGCCCACTGGCCCATGCGAGGCAGGTCCAAGTCTCCTACCGGCTTAAGCCAATGCACCCAACCTAGTCAGGTCAGGTCACATTGACTTAAGGGAGGAACACGGCAACCGACCTGTTAGCACAAGCTATCAGGTCTAACTCACACCCACCCACATCTACTCATGTATTTATCCAACCTATTTTTAAAGCTACACAACGTTCTGGCCTCTATAACGGTACTTGGGAGTTTGTTCCACTCATCCACAACTCTATTACCAAACCAGTACTTTCCTATATCCTTCCTGAATCTGAATTTTTCCAACTTAAAACCATTGCTGCGAGTCCTGTCTAGGCTAGATATTTTCAGCACACTATTTAAGAACATAAGAACATAAGAACGAAGGAAAAACTGCAGAAGGCCTACTGGCCCATGCGAGGCAGGTCCAAGTCCCTACGGCTTAAGCCAATGCACCCAACCTAGTCAGGTCAGGTCACATTGAGTTAAGGAGGAACACGGCAACCGACCTGTTAGCACAAGCTATCAGGTCTAACTCACACCCACCCACATCTACTCATGTATTTATCCAACCTATTTTTAAAGCTACACAACGTTCTGGCCTCTATAACGGTACTTGGGAGTTTGTTCCACTCATCCACAATCTCTATTACCAAACCAGTACTTTCCTATATCCCTCCTGAATCTGAATTTTTCCCAACTTAAAACCATTGCTGCGAGTCCTGTCTAGGCTAGATTTTTTCAGCACACTATTTAATCCCCTTTATTTATTCCTGTCTTCCACTTAAAAACCTCAATCATATCCCCCCTGATTCTACGTCTTTCTAGAGAGTGCAGTTTCAGGGCCCTTAGTCTATCCTCATAGGAAGGTTTCTGATACATGGATCATCTTTGTCATCCTCCTTTGTACATTTTCCAGAGAATTTATATCCATTCTGTAATACGGTGACCAAAAAACTGTGCAGCATAATCTAAATGAGGCCTAACCAAGGATGTATAGAGTTGAAGAACAACCTGAGGACTCCTATTATTTATGCTTCTTGATATGAAGCCAAGAATTCTTATTAGCTTTATTGCGAACACTTATGCACTGTTGTCTTGGTTTCAGTTTACTGCTTAACCAGAACTCCTAAATCTTTTTCGCAATCCGTAAATTAAGATCTACATTATTTAGTTTTATATGTGGCAGGTTATTGTCCTGTCCAACATTTAGAACTTTGCATTTGTCTATATTAACTGCATCTGCACTTCTCCGACCACTTGCATCAGTCTATTCAAATTCTTCCTGGAGTGCTCGAATGTCCTCGTCAGAATGAATTCGACGGCCTATTTTGGTGTCATCGGCAAACTTGCCGATGTCGCTCTTTATGCCCTCATCTATGTCGTTTATGTAGATTGTGAACAGCAGGGGCCAACACTGACCCTGTGGAACACCCTCGTGACGCTTCCCCACTCTGATTTCTCCCCATTTATGCAAAAATCTCTGCTGCCTATTTGTTTAACATGCCTCTATCCAGGAAAAAATTTCTCCTCCTATTCCATGTGCTTTAATTTTCCTCAATAGTCTCTGATGTGGGACCCTGTCAAAAGCCTTAAATGAAGTCCATAACACAATATCATATTCATTACCATGATCTACCTCCTCAAAAACCTTAGTGAAAAAAGTTAATAAATTCGTAAGGCAGGAACGCCCCTTTGTAAAACCATGCTGAGATTCGTTGATTAATTATGCTTTTCAAGGTGGCTACGAACTGCCTCGGCAATTATTGATTCCCCTAAATTTTCCCACTATGGAGGTTAGGCTTATTGGTCTATAGTTCGAAGCTAAGGACCTGTCACCTGTTTTGAAAATAGGGATCACATTTCCATTTTTCCACTTATCTGGCACCATGCCAGTTTGTAGTGATATGTTGAAAAGATTAGCCCAAAGGTGTGCTAAGCTCCTCTTTACATTCCTTTAGAACCCTTGCATACAGTTCATCAGGGCCTGGGGATTTGTTAGGTTTTAATTTATCTTTTGCCTAAGGACCATGTCACTTGTGACCCTAATCGTGCACCAGTTTATTTTCGTCCTGTTCTACATAATTTATCATTACTGGAATATCGCTGGTATCCCCTGTGTAAAAACTGAGAGGAAGTATGTGTTTAAAAATTCTACACATTTCCTTATCACTGTCATGAGCTGACCCGAGGAACTTTTTTAGTGGGCCTATCTTGTCCCTGATCTTACTTCTGTATACCTGAAAGAAATCCTTTTGGGTTAGTCTTCGATTCTCTTGCAACTTTAACCCATAATCTCTTTTTGCTTTTCTAATTCCCTTTTTTATTTCTCTCTTTAACTGAATATATCGATTTCTTAATTGCCCCTCTCCTCTTTTGATTTGCCTATATATGCCTCTCTTTTGACCAATCAGATATTTTAATCTATTGTTCTTTCCTTTTTGGATCATTTTTGTTTGTCGTTTTCCTTATTTGGAACAAAATTTTGCTGAGCAGTTAGAATTCCCCTGGAAACATCATTCGGAACCATCCCACCTCCCTGCCCCCAGTCAGGTCATTCGTTCAGCCCACCTAAGTAATTTTCATCCTATGAAATCAGCCAAGCGAAAGTCGGGGACGGAGACTTGTTCCATTATTAGGGGAATTCCTGATATGAAAAAAGAGTGATTTGGATCATCCCCCCAAGTCTCTTTAAACCTCAAGTTTTTAAATTAGTGTTTCCCACTGGCCAGAACCAAGTAAAGGGGGTTATTTCCCCTTTTGGCTCTGTCACAAACTTTTTTAAAAAACAATCCTGGATGTTCAAAAAGTACCCGATTAAAATTTTCCCTGTAAAATTGCCCAGTCAATCTGTCTAAAGTTGAAATCTCCCATTAGCAAAAACATTTTCGTATGTGATCCTTCGAATTTCGTCCCATAGAATTTACTGCACCCCCCTATAAGATTTGGGGCCCGAAATCACCCCCAAAATTTATTTTTTGGGCCCTCGAGAAGCTGAAAACCAAAAATTCAGTGGCTGACGCTTTAATTTAATACTTGTCAAACACAACAATTTAAATTGTCTTGAATACATCGCTACTCCCCCACCTTTCTGTTGCCCTGTCATGTGGAAAAATTTATAGCCTTTTTGTGACATTCAGAGGGCATTCCTATTTTTCAGATTGAGCCAGGTCTTGTTATAGCAATAATATCTATGTTTCCGCATTTAAAAATTAATCTTAGCTCATCTATTTATTTCTAACACCCTGTTTTAGTATAGTAAACCTTAAGGGAGCTAGCCCCTTGTGCCCTCTGCTGTCCCCCTTTTTTTGCTGACCTGTTTATTGTCTTTATTTTAATTTCGTGAATCCCTTTTTATACATTTAATTTTTCCCAACCCTAGTGTTGCAACCTCTTGTTTCCCACAACACCCATCCTCTTTTCCCATCAGTTTAAAATCATAGGCTTTCCCCAAGGGCTTCTCAATCGATCTGCAAGTGCTACCCCCCCTCCCCGAGAGATGAACCCCTCCCTTGAAATATCTGTTTTCCAAAAAGTTGTTCCAGTTTTTCAATGAATGGGATTGGGGAAACTCCTTGCGTATCTGTCTTCCCGCAATTTACACCCAATTGCCCTAGACAACCCTTCATTTCCTACTCCCCCTTTTAGGCAAGAGCTACATATGATTGGGATCCCCCCCCTTAGATTAATGAAATCTATAGCTGACCTGTATTATCTAGCGCTCTTTTTTCCTACCCCTTCCCCAAATTTCATTTCCACCCCACGAGACAGATAATGGGCTTGTTCCTTTTTTGACATGTTATTATCCATCTTTGGAAAAGTCCCCCCAACACCCCCCTTCCAGGGAAGCACCTCTATCTTCATCTTCTTTTCTATTACAAAAAGCACGGTAACATATTTACTGAGAGTCACCAACCACAAGAATTTCGCTTACCCTTTATTAGCAGGGGCGTGTCCCCTTTCCCTTTACTGGCCATGAAGTAATTCATCCTGGAGAAAAGAAAGCGATTTCCTCCTTCGTCTTTCCCCTTTTCTTCCTTACTCTGATGCGCCCCCCTTTGTGAAAAACCGCCCCCCTTGTAGCAGGTGCTGGGCGCACCTCATGCTGGTAGCCGTTGTACCCCCCCCACCCACAGCCTCCTCACATTTTGGGGACGCTGCCCTCACTGCTAGAAGCCTCATTCCCCCCACCCCCCCAACCACCTCACACCTCTCCCAGGCCCATTTAGGTGGGCCTTCGCCCCCTAATCCCTCCCGGAGAAGCAAGACCTCCTCCTTCAATCTCAACCTCAGTTTTTAAAAACTGCAGAAGCAAGCCATCTTTTTTAACCCCCTTTTTTTATTTCCCGTCTTCCATTTATAAAACCCCAATCAACCCCCTAATTTACGTTTTCTAGAGAGTGCAGTTTCGGGCCCCTTTGTCTATCCTCTAGGGAAGGTTTTTGATACATGGGGTCATCTTTGTCATCCTCCCTTTTTCATTTTCCAGAGAATTTATACCTTTTGTAAACGGTGACCAAAAAATGTGCGCTAAAAACTAAATAGGCCAAAACCCAAAGGGTGTATAAAGGTTGAAGAACAACCTGAGGACCCCCTATTTTTATGTTTTGTATGAAGCCAAAGGGTTTTTATTAGCTTTTTTGCGAACACTTTTGCACTGTTGTCTTTGGGTTTAGATTACTGCTAACCAGAATCCTAAATCTTTTTCGCAATCCCTAAAATTAAAAATCTACATTTTTTAGTTTATATGTGGCGGTTTTGTCCCGTCCAACATTTAGAAAATTTGCATTTGTTATATTTTAAAATGCATCTGCCCTTTTTGACCACTGCATCAGTCTATTAAACTTTCCGGGTGCTCGAAAATTTCCCCGTCAGAATGAATCGACGGCCCCCAATTTGGTTCATCGGCAAACTTTCCGTGTCGCTCTTTATGCCCCCTTTTATGTCGTTTATGTAGATTGTGAAAGCGGGGGCCCCAACATGCCCCTGGGAAAAACCCCGTGACGCTTTCCC
>NC_069450.1:2045006-2096644 GCF_026875155.1 Cherax quadricarinatus | reverse complement strand
CGGCCCAGGTAAACTAGACTGCTAATACTACTATTCGTACTAGTTACTACTAACACCTTTACCTTTGATGAGTTCTGAGAGATTTTCTGCTCCCGGAGTCCATCTATAGGCCAGGCTCGTCTGGTGCTTGATTGGTCAACCAGGCTGTTGCTGCTGGTGGCCTGCTGACTCGCATATCCATCACAGATTGGTTGATCTGGCATCTGGTGAGGATACTTGTCCAGTTTCCTCTTGAAAACTTCTACAGATGTCCCAGCAGTGTTTCTGATATCTTCTGGTAAGATGCTGAATAGTCTGGGGCCACGAATGTTGATACATCGTTCCTTTATTGTACCCACTGCATCCCTGCTTTTCACTGGCTTTGTTTTGCACTTCCCATATCTCTCACCTCAGTATTTTGTTACGGCAGTGCGTAAATTTGTGACAAGGCCCTCAGATACTTACCAGGTGTCCCGTAGCTTGATTGCTAGCGCACTCAGCTCACACACTGAGGTCCGGGGGTCGATCTCCGGTACGGCCGAAAACATTAAAACGTTTTTCCTTATATAAGGCACCTGCTGCCCATGTTCACCCATCAGTAAAATTGGTACCTGGGTGCAAGTCAACTGGGTGCAAGTCACTGTAGCCACCACTGTGGCTACAGTGGTAATTACAGTGATAGCTAAAGTGAAAACTTCAGTGGTAACTACATTGATACCTTGAGTGGTAACAACAGTGGTAGCTACAGTGGTAACTACATAAGATAAGACGTTGCCAACAGACCCAGTGTGACAATTAAGGACACAATTGGCACTGTGGCAGTAGTCGTTGTGTCCTTCATGACTACAACTTCCTACCAGTAGATTTTACGAATGTTGTCGAAAAACACTGTAGAAGTTTCCAGGATGCAACTGGACCAGTATAACTGCCTTATTAGTCAAACTGTGATGACTATTCCGGCCACTGACAGCAACAGGCTGCTTGACCAGTCAATGGAGAAGCCAGGCGTCAAGTCGCGCTACATAGGAAAAAGCTGTTAAACTATGTCACAGGAACATATGTATATATGTAGTTGCATCTATTTGGGTCACCATGCATCTATCTGGGTCACCATGCATCTATCTGGGTCACCATGCATCTATCTGGGTCACCATGCATCTATCTGGGTCACCATGCATCTTTTCTGGGTCACCATGCATCTATCTGGGTCACCATGCATCTATCTGGGTCACCATGCATCTATCTGGGTCACCATGCATCTATCTGGGTCACCATGTATCTATCTGGGTCGCATTGCATCTATCTGGGTCACCATGCATCTATCTGGGTCACCATGCATCTATCTGGGTCACCATACATTTATCTAGGTCACCATGCATCTATCTGGGTCACCATACATTTATCTAGGTCACCATGCATCTATCTGGGTCACCACGCATCTATCTGGGTCACCATGCATCTATCTGGGTCACCATGCATCTATCTGGGTCACCATGCATCTATCTGGGTCACCATACATTTATCTAGGTCACCATGCATCTATCTGGGTCACCATACATTTATCTAGGTCACCATGCATCTATCTGGGTCACCACGCATCTATCTGGGTCACCATGCATCTATCTGGGTCACCATCCATCTATCTGGGTCACCATACATTTATCTAGGTCACCATGCATCTATCTGGGTCACCATGCATCTATCTGGGTCACATTGCATCTATCGGTGTCACCATGCATCTATCTGGGTCACATTGCATCTATCGGTGTCACCATGCATCTATCTGGGTCACTATACAACTGATTGATTGACCATACCTGGTTAACTGTACATCTACCTGGTTAATTATATCAAACATGTACATGGTTGACCATGCATCTACCTTGCTTACCATGTACCTACCTCGTTCACCATACATCTGTCGTTCACCATGCATATACCTCATTCACTATGGTGAATGAGGTATGGTGTCATTCACCATACATATACCTTATTCACCATACATATACCTGGTTATTTATATATGAACCTGGTTGACCATACAACTACCTGAGTTGCCATATTTCTCCCTCTTAACTGTAAATTTATATTTACGGAATTCACCTTACATTTACCTTATTCAATACACATCTACGTTGGTTTAGAAAGACACGTAAGCAAACACTATAACATATTTATTAGAAAACGTTTCGGTCCTGGGACCTTGATCACTTCTAACATACAGAGGTAGGAAGACATTATATATATAGGCGGAGAGTGAGGTGTGACGCACGTGACCTGAGGAATGTCACGTGCGTCACATCTCACTCTCCGCCTATATATATAATGTCTTCCTACCTCTGTATGTTAGAAGTGATCAAGGTCCCAGGACCGAAATGTTTTCTAATAAATATGTTATAGTGTTTGCTTACGTGTCTTTCTAAACCAACTTGTCGGTATTTATTACCAAGGTTTATACCACACATCTACGTATTTCACCATACATCTACTTGGTTTAACATACATCTACCTGCTTCACAATGTATCTACCTGGTTTACCATATATCTTCCTCTTTCACTATGCATCTACATTGTTTACCATACATCTCCCTGTTCTCTGATACAGCTATATAGATCATTATATATCTACAAGGTCCATTATACGTGTACCTATTTCATGATAAATCTACTTGGTTTACCAAACATCGACCTGGTTTACCATTCGTCTACTTTTTCACTATCCATCTACTTGCCACGCCAGGTAGACGGCTTGCATCATGAACTTCATCATCTGCACGATTGCCGTAACTAGTGACATGATCCTCAGTCAAATAGAGAAATTAAAACTAACAAATCCCCAGGTCCTGATGAACTGTTTGCAAGGGTGTTAGAGGAATGTAAAGAGGAACTTAACATACCTTTGGCTAATCTTTTTAACATATCACTACAAACTGGCATAGTGCCTGATAAGTGGAAAATGGCAAATGTAATACCTATTTACAAGGCAGGTGACAGGTCCTTAGCTTCGAACTATAGACCAATAAGCCTTACCTCCATAGTGGGAAAATTTATGGAATCAATATTCGCCGAAGCAATTCGTGGCCATCTTGATAGGCACAGATTTTACTAACATTTTTCACTAAGGTGTTTGAGGAGGTAGATCATGGTAATGAATATGATATTGTGTATATGGACTTCAGTAAGGCTTTCGATAGAGTTCCACATCAGAGGCTATTGAGGAAACTTAAGGCACACAGAATAGGAGGAGAATTTTTTTCCTGAGTAGAGGCATGGTTGACAAATAGGCAGCAGAGAGTTTGCATAAAAGGGGAGAAATCAGAATGGGGGCACGTCACAAGTTGTGTTCCTCAGGGGTCAGTGTTGGGCCCATTGTTGTTCACAATTTACATAAACGACATAGATGAAGGAATAAATTGCGACATAAGCAAATTTGCTGATGACACCAAAATATGACGTCCAATTCATTCTAATGAGGACACTAGAGCACTCCAGGATGATTTGAATAAACTGATGCAGTGGTCGGAGAAGTGGCAGATGCAGTTTAATATTGACAAATGCAAAGTTCTAAATGTTGGACAGTTAAATAACCATGCCACATATAAACTAAGTAATGTAGATCATGTAGATCATAATACTACTGATTGTGAAAAGGATTTAGGAGTTTTGGTTAGCGGTAATCTAAAACCAAGACAACAGTGCATTAGTGTTCGCAATAAAGCTAACAGAATTATTCGCTTCATATCTAGAAGTATAAATTATAGAAGTCCTCAGGTTGTTCTTCAACTCTATATATCCTTGATTAGGCCTCATTTAGACTATGCTGCCCAGTTCTGGTCACCGTATTACAGAATTTACATAAATGCTCTGGAAAACGTACAGAGGAGGATGACAAAGATGATCCCATGTATCAGAAATCTTCCCTATGAGAATAGACTGAGGGCCCCGAATCTGCACTCTCTTGAAAGGCATAGAATTTGGGAGGATATGATCAAGGTGCATAAATGGAAAACAGGAATAAATAAAGGGGATGTAAATAGCATGCTGAAAATTTCCAGCCAAGACAGGACTCGCAGCAATGGTTTCAAGTTAGAAAAATTCAGATTCAGGAAGGATATAGGAAAACACTGGTTTGGTAATATGAGTTGTGAATGAGTGGAACAAACTCCTGAGTACAGTTTTGAGGCTAAAATGTTGTGTAGTTTTAAAAATAGGTTAGATAAATACATGAGTGGGTGTGGGTGGGTGTGAGTTGGACCTGACTAGCTTGTGCTGCTGGGTCTGGTGCCGTGCTCCTTCCTTGAGTGGTGGTGACCAAACTGGGTGGGTCATTGGGCTAATCCGGGGGGAGGACATGGACCTGCTCTGCATGGGTCAGTAGGCCTGTTGCAGTGTTTCTTCTTTCTTATGTTCTTATGCTGTAAGCATTCCAAGGTTCCTTTTGACTGAGGACGATGAGTTGGTACAAACAACAGTGTTAATTCCCAGGTGTGATAAAGCTTTCAGAAAAAAATCTTAAATGTGAAATTAGATCTCTGAACCGATAGGAGAAGATACGTACCAGAGCCTGAACGTCAGTTAGTTTGCTATCTTTATTATGCACCTCATATACATCCTGTGGACGGTAGTCAAAAAGATTACAGAGGTACATAATTGGTCCAGGGACTGGACCCCAAAGATTTGATAAGTGAATAAGTTACAAAGATAACGAACCATTCACACATCTACACCTGATCACAACTGCAGTGAGTTATGAATGCAAGTATTAAGTTTATTTACAGTGAGGAAAGTCAGAGTATTTTTCCAGAATGGTTTGTAATATACAACTGTGTAGAAAATACTTTGACATATCTTGAACATTTCTGAGTTGTCTCTGAATTCATTAATTTCATCGCACTCCAGTACATAATGATGCAGGGTGTGACAATAGTCCAAATGGCAAAGTTTACATTTCGTTTGGTCTACATCTGGTGGTGGTGATTTAACCTGCCAAAGATACTTGTAACCCAGCCGGAGCCGGACGGTAGTGACAGCCGGAGCCAGGCGGTAGTGACAACCAAGAGTCTGTAATTCTGTTGGATGCACCATAGACATGTGGCTCCTCCTGCATTATAGAACAGAGCTATTATTGAACTCTCTCACTGGAATGGCTTTAGGATAGTGATCAAACAATTATTTGTTTGTGGAGAAGTACTTGTTGCCAAGCTTTGTCCTAGGGAGTGGTTGCTACAGTGATGAGTACAGTGATAAGCAGGCATAATAGTAATCAGGCATAATCACAGATAATACCACAGATCACTACCCTACCTTACTTATCACAAATCTTGGCAAATTACCCCAAGACACTACTAAAGTCACTTTCAGAGTTCACAGTGAGGCAGCCATTAATAACATTACAGCAGCAGTGACAAACATTGAATGGCACACTAAGCTAGAAATCTATACAGATATTGACAAATGTATTAATAATTTTCTAAAAAAAGACCCAGTACCTCTATAACAAGCACTGCCCCCAAAAAACTAAACAGATGCCAGCTAAGAGACTGAACAGTCCCTGGCTAACACCCAGCATCCTCAAATCCATAAATACAAAGCACCTATACGAAAAACAGTACAGAATGGGTCACATGACCAGAGACTAAACAAAACGTTACTCGTTAATCCTAACCAGCCTGATAAGAAGGATTAAAAACTGTATTATGAGAACAGATTATCCAACTTACGAGGTGATATGTAGATGAATGGTTCAGAGAACCGACATGTTGATAAATTAGACACATATGCAACTCTTGGGTATCTTTATTGAGGAAACGTTTCGCCACACAGTGGATTCATCAGTCCATACGAAGGAGAAACTTGAAGAACAGGAGGAGAATGAGGTAATCAGTCCCTCAACCTTGAGTCGATGTGTTCAGTCCATCAATCTATTCAAGATTGATGGACTGAACACATTGAAGCCACTGTGTGGCAAAACGTTTCCTCAATAAAGATACCCAAGAGTTGCATATGTGTCTAATTTATGAACGAGGTGATATAAAAATTACCTGGAAAACCCTATCAGAAATTCTAGGAATAAAACAGATATCACAAAATAGCAAAATTGAATTAACAAAACCAGATGAACCACAACTCCCACCAACTGAAACAGCAAACAGACTCAATAATTTCTTCTCCACAATAGGAAAAAAACCTTGCCAATGAAATCCCAAGCTCAGATACCCCACCCAATGACTACCTCACTGGCAACTACCCGAACACACTGTTCCTAGCTCCGACTAGCCCTACTGAAGTCTCCCTTATTATCAACACACTAAAAAACAAGACAGGAGACTTAAATACCTTACCACCCTTTATATACAGAAAAGTGTCACAAGCACTATCACTAATCATTGCAACACTCTTTAACAAATCCATAGAATCCTCTACCTTCCCTACAGTTCTCAAAATAGCAAGGGTCACCCCGACCATAAAGGAGGAGACCAAACAGACTTTAATAACTATAGGCCAATATCCAACTTACACCCTCTCTCTAAAGTCTTTGAAAAATTAATTCATAAGCGAATCCATTACTACCTCATCTCCCACAACATACTCAACCCCTATCAATTTGGGTTCAGGCCTAATAAAAATACTAATGATGCTATTATACACATGCTAGAACACATATACATTGCAACAGAGAAAAAAGAAGTCCCACTGGGGATCTTCATTGACTTACGTAAAGCTTTTGATACAGTTGACCATGACTTGCTCCACATAAAATTGTCGCACTATGGTATAAGAGGGCACTCCCTCAACTACCTCAAGTCTTACCTCAGCAACAGAAGCCAATATGTGTACGCAAATGGGGCAAACTCTTCCACACAGCCAATTACAGTTGGTGTTCCACAGGGAAGTGTTCTAGGCCCTCTTCTCTTTCTCATATACATAAATGACCTACCAAATGCATCGCAACTACTCAAACCCACTCTAAACAAACTCACTCTAAACATTGACAAAACCTACTTCATTCAGTTTGGTAACAGAGCTACATATGTCCATCTTAACATAATGATAAACGGATCACCTATCACAAAACTCACAGAGGGAAAATTCTTAGGAATCCACCTTGATAATAGACTCAAATTTCAAACACATATACAACAAATTTCCAAAAAAAAAATTCCAAGACCGTAGGCATACTATCGAAGATACGGTACTATGTTCCACAGTCAGCCCTCCTGGCCCTATATCACTCACTTATTTACCCCTATCTCACCTATGGAATTTGTGCGTGGGGCTCAACAACAATAAACCATCTCAGACCACTAATTACCCAACAAAAGGCTGTAGTCAGAATGATAACAAATTCCCACTACAGGCAACGCACTCCACCAATATTCAAAACTCTAAACCTACTCACCATACAAAACATCCATACTTATTACTGCACCTACTACATTCATAGAACACTTAACTCTGATATAAACCCTTACCTCAAATGTCTCCTTACCAACCTCAACAGAACACATGACCATAACACAAGGCACAGATCACTGTTTGACGTTCCTCGTATCCATCTCACGCTATGCAAAAACTCAATGCACATAAAAGGCCCTAAAATCTGGAATTCATTACCTGTGAATATAAAAGAAACACTGTTTATAAATTCAAGTCTCTTCTCCAAAATCACTTACTCACCCACAACTAAATAAATATTGAACAATTGTATCTCATAAATGTTTCTCATTATTGTATCTCATAAATGTCTACCCTGTGACCCAATCAAACTTTGTTATTTTTTAATTACATTACCTAACAAAATACTCCATTCTATTGAATACACAGCTACACAGTAAATGACCATATGACCTGTCTTTGTAATACTCATTTGTGCTAAATTTACCTGGAGTTTACCTGGAGAGAGTTTCGGGGGTCAACGCCCCCGCGGCCCGGTCTGTGACCAGGCCTCCTGGTGGATCAGCGCCTGATCAACCAGGCTGTTGCTGCTGGCTGCACGCAAACCAACGTACGAGCCACAGCCCGGCTGATCAGGAACTGTCTTTAGGTGCTTGTCCAGTGCCAGCTTGAAGACTGCCAGGGGTCTGTTGGTAATCCCCCTTATGTGTGCTGGGAGGCAGTTGAACAGTCTCGGGCCCCTGACACTTATTGTATGGTCTCTTAACGTGCTAGTGACACCCCTGCTTTTCATTGGGGGATGGTGCATCGTCTGCCAAGTCTTTTGCTTTCGTAGTGAGTGATTTTCGTGTGCAAGTTTGGTACTAGTCCCTCTAGGATTTTCCAGGTGTATATAATCATGTATCTCTCCCTCCTGCGTTCCAGGGAATACAGGTTTAGAAACCTCAAGCGCTCCCAGTAATTGAGGTGTTTTATCTCCGTTATGCGCGCCGTGAAAGTTCTCTGTACATTTTCTAGGTCGGCAATTTCACCTGCCTTGAAAGGTGCTGTTAGAGTGCAGCAATATTCCAGCCTAGATAGAACAAGTGACCTGAAGAGTGTCATCATGGGCTTGGCCTCCCTAGTTTTGAAGGTTCTCATTATCCATCCTGTCATTTTTCTAGCAGATGCGATTGATACAATGTTATGGTCCTTGAAGGTGAGATCCTCCGACATAATCACTCCTAGGTCTTTGACGTTGGTGTTTCGCTCTATTTGTGGCCAGAATTTGTTTTGTACTCTGATGAAGATTTAATTTCCTCATGTTTACCATATCTGAGTAATTGAAATTTCTCATCGTTGAACTTCATATTGTTTTCTGCAGCCCACTGAAAGATTTGGTTGATGTCCGCCTGGAGCCTTGCAGTGTCTGCAATGGAAGACACTGTCATGCAGATTCGGGTGTCATCTGCAAAGGAAGACACGGTGCTGTGGCTGACATCCTTGTCTATGTCGGATATGAGGATGAGGAACAAGATGGGAGCTAGTACTGTGCCTTGTGGGACAGAGCTTGTCACCGTAGCTGCCTCGGACTTTACTCTGTTGACGACTACTCTCTGTGTTCTGTTAGTGAGGAAATTATAGATCCATCGACCGACTTTTCCTGTTATTCCTTTAGCGCGCATTTTGTGCGCTATTACGCCATGGTCACACTTGTCGAAGGCTTTTGCAAAGTCTGTATATATTACATCTGCATTCTTTTTGTCTTCTAGTGCATTTAGGACCTTGTCGTAGTGATCCAGTAGTTGAGACAGACAGGAGCGACCTGTTCTAAACCCATGTTGCCCTGGGTTGTGTAACTGATGGGTTTCTAGATGGGTGGTGATCTTGCTTCTTAGGACCCTTTCAAAGATTTTTATGATATGGGATGTTAGTGCTATTGGTCTGTAGTTCTTTGCTGTTGCTTTACTGCCCCCTTTGTGGAGTGGGGCTATGTCTGTTGTTTTTAGTAACTGAGGGACGACCCCCGTGTCCATGCTCCCTCTCCATAGGATGGAAAAGGCTCGTGATAGGGGCTTCTTGCAGTTCTTGATGAACACAGAGTTCCATGAGTCTGGCCCTGGGGCAGAGTGCATGGGCATGTCATTTATCGCCTGTTCGAAGTCATTTGGCGTCAGGATAACATCGGATAGGCTTGTGTTAGTCAAATTTTGTGGCTCTCTCATAAAAAATTCATTTTGGTCTTCGACTCTCAGTCTGGTTAGCGGCTTGCTAAAAACTGAGTCATATTGGGACTTGAGTAGCTCACTCATTTCCTTGCTGTCATCTGTGTAGGACCCATCTTGTTTAAGTAGGGGCCCAATACTGGACGTTGTTCTCGATTTTGATTTGGCATAGGAGAAGAAATACTTTGGGTTTCTTTCGATTTCATTTATGGCTTTTAGTTCTTCCCGCGATTCCTGACTCCTAAAGGATTCTTTTAGCTTAAGTTCGATGCTTGCTATTTCTCTGACCAGTGTCTCCCTGCGCATTTCAGATATATTGACCTCTTTTAGCCGCTCTGTTATTCTTTTCCATCGCCTGTAAAGGGAGCGCCTGTCTCTTTCTATTTTACATCTACTCCTCCTTTTTCTTAGAGGAATAAGCCTTGTGCATACATCGAGTGCCACCGAGTTAATCTGTTCTAGGCATAAGTTTGGGTCTGTGTTGCTTAGTATATCTTCCCAGCTTATATCGGTTAGGACTTGGTTTACTTGGTCCCACTTTATGTTTTTGTTATTGAAGTTGAATTTGGTGAATGCTCCCTCATGACTAGTCCTCATTTTGTCGGTCTGGGGCTCCATGCATACATGTCTGAACCTCAATTATGTTGTGATCTGAGTATATTGTTTTTGATATGGTGACATTTCTTATCAGATCATCATTGTTAGTGAAGATGAGGTCTAGTGTATTCTCCAGTCTTGTAGGCTCTATTATTTGCTGGTTTAAATTGAATTTTGTGCAGAGATTTAAAAGCTCGTGTGAGTGTGAGTTTTCATCAGAGCTGCCTCCTGGTGTTATTTCTGCAACAATATTATTTGCTATATTCCTCCATTTTAGGTGCCTTAAGTTGAAATCCCCCAGGAGCAAGATGTTGGGTGCAGGAGCTGGAAGATTTTCCAGACAGTGGTCAATTTTTAACAGCTGTTCCTGGAATTGCTGGGATGTTGCATCCGAGGCTTGTAGACTACCACAATGACTAGGTTTTGGTTCTCGACCTTTACTGCTAAAACTTCCACTACGTCATTTGAGGCATTAAGCAGTTCTGTGCAAACAAGTGACTCTGCAATGTACAGGCCAACCCCCCCCTTTTGCCTGTTCACTCTGTCACATCTGTATAGGTTGTAACCTGGGATCCATACTTCGTTGTCCAAGTGATCCTTTATGTGGGTCTCAGTGAAAGCCGCGAACATTGCCTTTGCCTCTGCAAGCAGTCCACGGATGAAAGGTATTTTGTTGTTTGTAGCTGGCTTTAGACCCTGTATATTTGCAAAGAAGAATGTTATCGGACTGGTGGTATTGTTGGTACTGGGGGGGGATTTTTTTTCCGGCATTAGTATCTGTATCTGTTGGTTTGGAGTGGAGGCCATCGACTGTGGTTCCACTCCAGGAATGACTGGATTTGGTGTACGATTTCTGCCATTTCCTGCCAGTTTTTTTTCCTTCCTGGCACTAAAAAACCTCTCCCTCTTGAGTGGCTGTGGCTACCCAGGTTTTCCCCTGGCCTGGATGTTTTGTATCTTTTTGTCCCCTTTAGATGGTATGCCTGGCAATTTAAGTTATAGCACAGTCTTTCCTGTACTGAAGAGGTACACATTTCAGGGTGAAAAAGCTTACAGGAAGGGAGTTTGCATTTTCCTGTTTTCATATGGGCATGGCATTTTCTAGGGTGGTCATAGTTGCATGTCCCATCTGTTTTTCCAGATTTCCCATGCCAGCAGATACCAAGTGCATAGTATGTGCACAGGCTTGGTTTCCGCTTGCCTTGGGTTTCTGTGACTGTATTCCCTGTTGGTGCATGTTTCCCTGTCTTACTTCTATCCTCCCTAGCACCAACAATGGAGCTCCCACCAGTTGTTTTTGGTAATTTATCCTCACTATTGCTATTGGAGTCCTCTTGTTTGCTATTTCCTGCGGTATTTCTAGTTTGCAATATTGGTTTTATCTTATCTTTGACTACACTTGTTTCCCTACTATGGCTCCTGTCCCCTATGAGGTCATTTATATGTATTCCTTCCTGCGTATAATTCCCGACTCCCTGGACAATATCTCCAGCTTCACCATTTCTGTCTCCCAGGACAGTATCTCCAGCTTCACCATTTCTGTCTCCCAGGACAGCACCTCCAGCTTCACCATTACTGTCTCCCAGGACAGTATCTCCAGCTTCACCATTTCTGTCTCCCAGGACAGCACCTCCAGCTTCACCATTTCTGTCTCCCAGGACAGTATCTCCAGCTTCACCATTTCTGTCTCCCAGGACAGCACCTCCAGCTTCACCATTACTGTCTCCCAGGACACCTCCAGCTTCACCATTACTGTCTCCCAGGACAGCACCTCCAGCTTCACCATTACTGTCTCCCAGGACAGCACCTCCAGCTTCACCATTACTGTCTCCCAGGACAGCACTATCAGCCCCACATTTACTGACTACCAGGACATCACCTCCAGCCTTACAGTTTATGACTACATGGCCAGTATCAAGGGCAGTACCATTCAGCCCAGACATTTTATGTTCCCATCTGTTGTAGAAAGCTTCCAGGTTTTCTATGAAAGCAGCTTTGATGTTGTCCTCTTTTAATACCCTTGTGATTTTAGTCCACAGTTTTTCCTCATTTGAGCATACCCAAAAACACTTCTCTGTTTTAATACTGCTTGTAGCTAGTTCTGGGATATCTGCACAAGGGGCGTGACACCAATTTCCACAAAAATGACAATTTATCCATGTGGAAGCCCGTTTGTTTGACTGACCACAGACTACACAGGGCTTCATAATGATTTGAATGGTTGATTTACTGCAATTCTACTAGCAACCTCTTGAAAATTCTATTAATAACCTTAAATGAAGCTCTAGCTATTTGTATTTCTGTTTCTAACTCTTTTTGTATATTGGACAGCTTACCGTCACGTTCCTGATTTTTAATGTTTGTGTTTATAGGGCGCCTACAACCCCATCCGTTTACAGTCTGCTTTATTGTCCAACGAAACTGTTTGAAACCAGTCCCGGGTTCGGACCAGTCAAGGGTTCGGACCAGGCAAGGGTTATCTGTTTACAATAATGTTTTTACCACTGAATATATCATTGCTTAGTTAAACTTAAGTTAACTTTAAGCCTGCCCATAATGCTCTGCATACAAGGGGCTTTGGCATGCTGCACTTTAACTGTATTCCTTTGTACTTCTCTGTATCATGTTCAAATTAATAAATAAATAAATAGCTACAGTGGTACCTACACTGGTAATTAGTGATAGCTAAGGTAGTAACTACATTGATACCTAGAATGGTAATTACCGTGGTGGCTACAGAGGTAACTACAGTGATAGTTACTGTGGTAACTACATTGGTAACCACAGTGGTGGCTACAGTGGTAATTACAGTGATAGATAGCTAAAGTGGGAACTTCAGTGGTAACTACAGTGGCAACTACAGTGATAACTACAGTGGTAGCTTCAATTTTAACTACAGTTGTAGCTTCAATTTTAACTACAGTGGTAACTACAGTGGTAATTACAGCATTAAATACAGTGGTAGCTACAGTGATAACTACAGTGGTAACTACAGTGACAATTAGTGTCCCTACAGTGGTAACTACAGTAATAGCTAATGAAATATACAGTGATACTTACAATGGTAGCTGCAGTTGCAGTGGTAACTACAGTGGTAGTTACATTGGCAACTACAG
This sequence comes from Cherax quadricarinatus, assembly GCF_026875155.1. NCBI lineage: Eukaryota > Metazoa > Arthropoda > Malacostraca > Decapoda > Parastacidae > Cherax > Cherax quadricarinatus. The sequence continues at coordinate 2,083,353 of NC_069450.1, read as the reverse complement.
TAGTAGGTACAGTGGTAGCTACATTGGTAACTACAGTGGTAACTACAGTGGTAATCACATTGATAGCTAAAGTGGGAACTTCAGTGGTAACTACACTGATACCTAGAGTGGTAACTACAGTGATAACTACAGTGGCAACTATAGTGGTACCTACAGTGGTAATTACAGCATTAAATGCAGTAGTAGCTACAGTGATAACTACAGTGGTAGCTACAGTGACGATTACAATGTCCCTACAGTGGTAACTACAGTAATACGTAATGAAAAATACAGTTATACCTACAATGGTAGCTGCAGTTGCAGTGGTAACTACAGTAGTAGCTACAGTGGCAACTACAGTAGTAGCTACATTGGTAACTACAGTAGTACGTTCAGTGGTAACTACAGTGATAACTAGAGAAGTATCTACAGTGGTAACTTCAGTGATAGCTATAGTGGTAATTACAATGGTAGCTACAGTAGTAACTACAATGGTAGCTACAGTTGTAACTAAAGTGGTAACTACAGTGGTACCTGCAGTGATAACTACAGTGGTACCTACAGTGATAACTACAGTGGTACCTACAGTGATAACTACAGTGGTACCTACAGTGATAACTACAGTGGTAGTTAGAGAGGTCTGGTGGTCACAAGATTCTGGTAGACTCACCCAAGTTCAAATTCGTCTATCCTTCCCCCTCCCATGTCCTCCCCACCATTCCCTCTCTCCCACCTGTCCCACAACCTATTTGTCCCATTCTTTCCATCTCTCCCTCTGGGCATCCTCCTTTATCTCTCTATGCCCCCTTCCCTCTCCCTCCATAAATAACCCCCCCTCTCCCGCTCCTCCACCAAAGGTCAGTCTCCCTCTGACCCCCTCCATCCCTCCCTCCCCCCATCACTCCATCCTTCCCTCCCTCCCTCCCTCCATCCATCTATCATTCCATCCCTCCATTCCCTTAGTTCTCAACGGTCCAGAGAAGTAATTTCCCACCTTCAAGTCTGTTTCCTTTACCTTCCTTAATTTGATATTTCTTTCATAAGAACATAAGAAATGAGGAGCACTCCAGCAGGCCTGTTGGCCCATACTAGGCAGGTCCTTTACACATTTGCCCAACCCAATTTTCAATGTTACCTTTGCAGTAAACCTGCCTTGTATGGGCCAGTAGGCCTTCTGCAGTGTTCCTCTATTCTTATGTTCTTAAAACACTTCTCATTTGTTATTACTAACAACCTAATCATCACTGCTGCCTGGTAGGCGACAGTTTGGCGTCACACTGCGCCCCGTCGCCTGGTGGCAAAAGCTCTCGCTTCACACAGTGAGGGTCCGGGTTCGATTCCCGGCTAAGGAGTGGAAACATCAGAAGTGTTTCTTTACACTGGCTGTCTATGTTCACCCATCAGTAAAATAGGTACCTGGGTGTTAGTCGACTGGTGTGGGTCGCATCCTGGGACAAGAACCTAATTTGCCCGAAATGCTCAGCATAACAAGCGGCTTTGTATATAGTAGTATGTCACTGATGTCAGCTAGGACTGTATACCTTGTACATGTACTTGTAGTAAATAAAGATGTTATTATTATTACACACTGCGTGTCTGTGGTTCGGTCATCGGCCGAGTGAAACACTGGGTGTGTATCCTTACACCTGCTCTCCGTGTTCACATAGCAGTAAGTAGGTACCTGGGTGTTAGTCGACTGGTGTCTACCTGGAGGGTATTTTGGGAATCAGCGAACCCGCGGCCCGGTCCATGACCAGGCTTCCCGGTGGATAAGGGCCTGATCACCGAGGCTGTTACTGCTGGCCGCACGTAGTGCAACGTACGGGTGATCTGGGTGGCATCCTGGGTCACAAGATTGAAGAACTCCAATGTGATATTCATTTTTATTCAATAAAGAACGCTGCTGGTTGATTTTAAAATATTATTGATAACCTGACTAGGTTGGGGAATTGGCATAAGCCGGTAGGAGACTTGGACCTGCCTTGCATGGGCCAGTAGGCCTGCTGCAGTGTTCCTTCTTATGTTCTTATGTATTAAGAAGGATGATGTCCTATAAGAAATTAAAAATTCCTTTGGATATGTGTAATAATAAGAGTAAAGTGGCTGCAGGTTGTGAAGGGATAAGATAGTATAAGATATGATAAGATAAGCTAAGATTATGTTCGGATTTTTAACTCTGAGGGTTAGCCACTCAAGATAACCCAAGAAAATCAGTGCGTCATCGAAGACTGTCTTATTTCCATTGGGATCCTTAAATCTTGTCCCCCAGGATGCGACCCAGATCAGCAGGGCTGTGGTTCGTACGTTGGACTACATGGGGCCAGCAGTAACAGCCTCGTTGATCAGGTCCTGATCCACCAAGAGGCCTGGTCATGGACCGGGCGTCGGGTTCGTTGATTCCTGTAATACCCTCCAGGTAGACTCCAGGTAGGTAGACATGGCAATTATATTTTGAAAAACGATTGTATAAAGAGTATCGACATCGGCCAAAATTTTGATATCGTCGCATTCTGAGTAAGCTTATTCAGATACATGTACACATAAATATATCAATCAGAATTGCAGCTAGCCAGAATTCGATCCTGTGTCATCATGCCCACCAGCTCTGTGAGAACAGAAGAATATACGTATCACACACTATCCACCGGACCAACATTTTTGGGTCGCATGTACGAATCACTCCATCCAGTGGATAGAATGATCCGTTTATATATATATACATATATATATATATATATATATATATATATATATATATATATATATATATATATATATATATATATATATATATATATATTATATATAAGGTTTAGAAAGACACGTAAGCAAGCACTATGACATATTTATTAGAAAACGTTTCGGTCCTGGGACCTTGATCACTTCTAACATACAGAACGAACGAACGAAAGTTCAGGTAAGATCCCAAATGGGATGAACGGGGAAGACGGGACAGACGAAGAATAGTGCTGGAGAGGAGTGTTCTTAGTTGTAGAAATAGAGCCAGGGCTTAACCCAGCAGCTAAGTCGATCGTGGGACAGACATTCAGAACACACATAGCAGGCTCTTCTGTTGGGACTCCGGTGGGTGAGTGGGGAAGTGTGGACAGACGAAGAATAGTTGGTGAGAGGAAGGTCTTGAGTTGTAGCTGAAAGAGCCAGGGCTAAACCCAGCTGCGTGGCACTGCGAGGCAGTGTAGAGAGGGCATGTTGAGGACATAGACGAGAGAGCAGACTGCAGACAGTGCTCCCTGGCTGATATGCTCATATGTGTATGAGTCAACATTGAGTATTATTATATCTCCTGTGTGTATGGTTTCTCATATGTACTGAGTGAAGTGATACTCCTGTAATGTATAACACAGAGGTAGAAAGACATTGTATGTAGGTGGAGAGTGAGGTGTGTGTGACGCATGGTGACCTGAAGAATGTCTCATCCCAACATGACATTCTTCAGGTCAGCATGCGTCACTCACATCTCACTCTCCGCCTATATATAATGTCTTTCTGGAACGCAGGAGGGAGAGATATATCATAATCTTGGAAGGAATGGTCCCAAATCTGCACACAGAAATCACTTCCTACGAAAGTAAAAGACTGGGCAGGCGATGCAAAATGCCCCCAATAAAAAGTAGGGGCGCCATTGGTACACTAAGGGAAAACACCATAAGTGTCCGGGGCCCAAAACTGTTCAACAGCCTCCCATCAAGCATTAGGGGAATTGCCAATAAACCCCTGGCTGCCTTCAAGAGAGAGCTGGACAGATACCTAAAGTCAGTGCCGGATCAGCCGGGCTGTGGCTCGTACGTTGGACTGCGTGCGGCCAGCAGTAACCAGCCTAGTTGATCAGGCTCTGATCCATCGGGAGGCCTGGTCATGGACCGGCCGCGGGGGCGTTGATCCCCGGAATAACCTCCAGGTAACCACTCTGAAAGAATAGAGAAATTCCAAGTGCTTTCGTGGCTACTCATATTATCAAGGAACTATAAAAGTAAAGCATCCAAGGAAGCTATATAAGGGGTCTGGCCAGCACCTCACTATCAGATCCCACAACGGTTAAACACCTGACGGCTGCCGACCCAACTTGGATAGGTCCTTTGCACAACTCACCCCACAAACTATTCTACCCAAGAAAATTTAAAAATTATTATTTGTCCAGTGTATTATTAAATTCTTCCCAAATTCTATTAATTATAAATGGATCTAATTTATATAAACCAAAGGAAATATTCATATTATTGTCAAAACTGCTTTTTTATGAAACAAGATTTCAATTATATTCCTGTCGACCATGGACTTGCTTGATACTACTTTCTCAACTTTTTGAAAATCAATTGGATGTTAAAATCTCTTACATGAATAAATAGAGCATTGGAATCTTGTCCAGTTCTAATGCTATATTTATGTTGTTTTAATCTTAGTTCGAGATTTTTATCAGTTTGACCGTAATAAACTTTATCGCAAATTTTACAAGGAATCTTATAGACACATCCATCAGCATTTTGGGGGGAATTCTTTATCAAAAGTTTTTTTTACTGTATCAAGATTTTTTAATACAACTTTAATATTAAAAGTCTTAAGAAGAGAAGGCATATCAACCAAGTTTTCATGGTAAGGGAGAACCAACATATTTTTAGTTGAATAAGGCTGGTTGTCCCTTTTTGGATTGTAAAAAGTATTTCTAGCAACTTTAAAAGATTTATCAATTACATTTCTTGGGTATTTTAAATCATTACCTATTTCATAAATTTTGGATATTTCCTCATCTATGAACTCAGGACTACAAACTGTCTGTTTTCTCATCAATGTTTTTGAGACCTTTACGAATTTGTAGTCATATATATATATTTGTAGCATATATATTTACACACATATATATATATATATAATATATATATATATAATATATATATATATATATATATATGTATATATATATATATATAATGAACATAAGAAAGAAGGAACACTGCAACAGGCCTACTGACCCATGCGGAGCAGGTCCATGTCCCCCCCGGGATTAGACCAATGACCCACCCCCCGGATTATCCCAATGACCCACCCCCCGGATTATCCCAATGACCCACCCAGTCTGGTCATCCCCACTCAAAGGATGGAGCACTGTACCAGACCCAGCAGAGCAGCACAATCTAATCAGGTCTATCTCACTTTCAAGGATCACAACAGTGCCACGATCGCACGTGCAAAGAAAATGATAGGATGGAAAATGAGAACTTTCAAAACGAGAGATGCCAAGCCCATGATGATCCTTTTCAAATCACTTGTTCTCTCTAGGCTGGAATACTGCTGTACATTAACATCTCCATACAAAGCAGGTGAAATCGCAGATCTAGAGAGTGTACAGAGATCCTTTACTGCACGTATAAGTTCTGTCAAGCACCTTAACTACTGGGAACGCTTGGAAGCACTTGACTTGTACTCGTTGGAACGCAGGAGGGAGAGATATATCATAATCTACACTTGGAAAATCTTGGAAGGAATGGTCCCAAATCTGCACACAGAAATCACTCCCTACGAAAGTAAAAGACTGGGCAGGCGATGCAAAATGCCGCCAATAAAAAGTAGGGGCGCCATTGGTACACTAAGAGAAAACACCATAAGTGTCCGGGGCCCAAAACTGTTCAACAGCCTCCCATCAAGCATTAGGGGAATTGCCAATAAACCCCTGGCTGCCTTCAAGAGAGAGCTGGACAGATACCTAAAGTCGGTGCCGGATCAGCCGGGCTGTGGCTCGTACGTCGGACTGCGTGCGGCCAGCAGTAACAGCCTAGTTGATCAGGCCCTGATCCATCGGGAGGCCTGGTCGTGGACCGGGCCGCGGGGGCGTTGATCCCCGGAATAACCTCCAGGTAACCTCCAGGTAACCCACCCACACCCACTCACGTATTTATCTAACCTATTTTTAAAACTACACAACGTTTTAGCCTCAATAACTGTACTCGGGAGTTTGTTCCACTCATCCACAACTTTATTACCAAACCAGTGCTTTCCTATATCCTTCCTGAATCTGAATTTTTCCAACTTGAAACCATGTCGTGGCGAATATGTAAAACTGGTCAGTTAGCAAGAACTCATTTAAAAGTAAGTCCTTTCTGAAATTTTCTCTTAAACGTTTAAAGACATATTTTTTCATTAATGTTAATGTAGAAAAAATTAATTTTGCACCAAAAGAATATTAGAAAACTTACCTAACCTTATTATAACAAGAGTAATTTATTTTAGCCTAACCCAACACAATATATTTTAAATACGTTTACAATAATTTAGTACTAAACAAACACAATCAAATATTTTTTTTCGTTAGGTTCAGAATGATTTTGGCGAAATTATTGCATAAACAAATTTTCACTTGTCCTATATGGCAAGATGAGCGTTGCTATTTAAGCCAAGATCGCAAGTTCTGCCTATTCGGCACGACACACACACACTCACATACATACATACATATATATATATATATATATATATATATATATATATATATATATATATATATATATATATATATATATACATATATATATATATATAATATATATATATATATATATATATATATATATATATATATATATATATATAAATAAATATATATATATATATATAATATATATATATATATATATATATATAATATATATATATATATATGATTTGTGTCATTGGGTACGGGAGTAAATTCTTGGGTGGCTTTGGGTAGAAGTCATTTTGATAAGGACCTGCCTTGTATGGGCCAGTAGGCCTTCTGCAGTGTTCTCCATTCTTATGTTAAAACATAAGAACATAAGAAATGTGTGTGTGTGTGTGTGTGTGTGTGTGTGTGTGTACTCACCTATTTGTGGTTGCAGGGGTCAAGTGTGTGTGTGTGTGTGTGTGTGTGTGTGTGTGTGTGTGTGTGTGTGTGTGTGTGTGTGTGTGTGTGTGTGTGTGTGTGTGTGTGTGTGCGAGTATTGACAGTATACAAATGTATACATGTGAATATGAGTGCTGCTAAATTCAAGGTGGACTATGAAGATATCCTCAACATCTCTGTGTCTACTCTGGGGGTTTGAGTAGATAAAAGCATCGAAACAATTCCTAGTACCCCTTTCCACCACTTATAAACTGAGAGACAGCTGGATCCCAATGGAAATAAGTCACTTTATTTGACTTTTTTTTAGGAGTTATCCTAGATAATTTACATATATTTTACTAGGTATGATAATTGCACTTACGTTTACCAGTACCTAAATAAACTTACACACAACTATAACATGGTAGCCGTCACAAGCCTCGTCTGTTTCACAGCTGTCAGAAATATACAGGACACTAGTGGTATTTTTTTTTTTTTTTGCGTTTAACAATATTTTATTACATGTAAACTACATTAGCTGTATATTATTGAAAGAGAAATCTCTTTATCTGACTTTTTTGGGGATATCCTAGATAATTTACACTATGTATGGTAATTGTATTTATATGTATCTGTGTACCTAAAAACTTTCTTACAATTTGCACTGGAATAAGTATCCGTCAGGAGAGGTTGGTGGGGGGAGGGAGGGGTTGTTCCAACGGTTGTGTGAAGTAAAAGGATCCCTGTACCCCAGTACCCCAATGGTAGTGGAGGTTCTTGTTACTCTCCCAGGCCTCTTTTTAACGGTCAAAATTGGCTCCGCCTACGATTGTGAGTCAGGGCTGTGATTGGTGAAGAACTTTACCAGGTCAAAACTAATTGGAGGAGAGGGAAGCGACGGACTTGACTTGGCGGGAACACAGTTCCTAAAGGTTCCTTGTTTGAGCTGGAGTCTGATACAGCACAGCCCTCATGGGCTTCCTGCTGCCAGACCCTGGGTCTCGTGTTCCTAAGTGCTTCCCTAGTGTTCGCAGAGGCTGTTTGCTACAAGCACTGGGCCTCGTGCTCCCAGGGGCTGTCTGCTACAAGCACTGGGCCTCGTGCTCCCAGGGGCTGTCTGCTACAAGCACTGGACCTCGTGCTCCTAAGGCCTCCTTGCTAGCAGTCCTAGGCCACGTGTTTCCTTGGGCTCCCCGCTACAAGTCTTGGGCCTTGTGTTCCTAGGCGCTGGATTTCATAATCATTGGTGAGTATTTAAAATTAGCTTCATTCAGCATTACATATGAATGTTTTACGGAAGTGCTCACACTCTTGACAAGTTAATGAATAACAGGTAAACTACTGCGACTACTACCAGTGTTACTGCTACTACTAATATTATTAATACTAATGCTACTACTAGTAGTACTACTACAATTCCTATAGTACTACATCTAATATACTGCTATAATACTACCATTACTATACTAGTAATACTGCCACTACAATACTACTACCAATGCTACAATACTTCTACAATACTATTGCTACTACTATTAATAATACTAATACTATAAATAATAATACTATTAATAATGCTAATAGTACTATTAATACTACTACTATTAATACTACTACTACTATTACTATCACTACTACTATACTACTACTGCTACCACTATACTGCCACAATACTACTCACTACTACCACTATACTGCCACAATACTACTACTACTACCACTATACTGCCACAATACTACTACTACTACCACTATACTGCCACAATACTACTACTACTACTACTATACTGCTGCATTACTACTGCTACTACTATACTACTACTATACTGCTGCATTACTACTGCTACTACTACTATACTACTACTACTATACTACTACTATACTACTACTATACTACTACTATACTACTACTATACTACTACTATACTACTACTATAACACTACTATACTACTACTATACTACTACTATACTACTACTATACTACTAAATATACTACTACTATACTACTACTATAAATACTACTATACTACTACTATACTACTCTATACTACTACTATACTACTAATATATTACTACTATACTACTACTATACTACTACTATACTACTACTATACTACTACTATACTACTACTATACTACTACTATACTACTACTATACTACTACTATACTACTACTATACTACTACTATATACTACTACTATACTACTACTATACTACTAATATATTACTACTATACTACTACTATACTACTACTATTTTACTACTATACTATACTACTACTAATCTACTACTATACTACTACTATACTCCCCTCAAGGAAGGTTCCTTGATGTTGGTGAGGGGCTCTTGATTTAGGGAATGGATCTGTGCTCCAGTTCCCCGAATTAAGCCTGAATGCCTTCCACACCCCCCCCAGGCGCTGTATAATCCTCCGGGTTTAGCGCTTCCCCCTTGATTATAATAATAATAATAATAATAATAATACTAATACTACTATATTACTACTATACTACTACTATACTACTACTATACTACTACTATACTACTACTATACTACTACTATACTACTACTATACTATTACTATACTACTACTATACTACTACTACACTACTACTATACTACTACTATACTACTACTATACTACTACTATACTATTACTATACTACTACTACACTACTACTATACTACTACTATACTACTATGCTACTACTATACTACTACTACTACTATACTACTACTACTACTACTAATATACTACTAATATACTACTAAACTACTACTGTACTACTACTATAGTACTACTACTACTATAGTACTACTACTATTACTACTACTACTACTACTACTACTACTATACTACTTCTATACTACTACTACTATACTACTACTACTATACTACTACTACTATACTACTACTACTATACTACTACTACTATACTACTACTATACTACTGCTACTATACTACTGTACTACTACTATACTACTACTATACTACTACTACTACTATACTACTGTTATACTACTACTACCACTATACTACTACTATACTACTACTATACTACTACTACCACTATACTACTACTACTATACTACTACTACTACTATACTACTACTACTACTATACTACTACTATACTACTACTACTATACTACTACTATACTACTACTATACACTACTACTACTATACTACTACATACACTACTATACTACATATACTACTACTATACTACATGCTACTACTATACTACTATACTACTACTACTACTACTACTATACTATACTATACACTACTAATATTTCTGCTACTACTACTACTACTACTATATACTACTACTACTACTACTACTACTATACTACTACTACTACTATACTACTACTACTACTATACTACTACTTCTATACTACTACTACACTACTGCAATATTACTACCACTACTATGCTATTGCAAGACTACTACTACTATACTACTACTATACTACTACTACTATACTACTACTACTATACTACTACTACTATACTACTACTACACTACCTTGAAAAGCATAAATTAATCAACGAATCTCAGCATGGTTTTACAAAGGGGCGTTCCTGCCTTACGAATTTATTAACTTTTTTCACTAAGGTATTTGAGGAGGTAGATCATGGTAATGAATATGATATTGTGTATATGGACTTCAGTAAGGCTTTTGACAGGGTCCCACATCAGAGACTATTGAGGAAAATTAAAGCACATGGAATAGGAGGAGAAATTTTTTCCTGGATAGAGGCATGGTTGGCAAATAGGCAGCAGAGAGTTTGCATAAATGGGGAGAAATCAGAGTGGGGAAGCGTCACGAGCGGTGTTCCACAGGGTCGGTGTTGGGCCCCCTGCTGATTCACAATCTACATAAACGATAGATGAGGCATAATGAGCGACATCGGCAAGTTTTGCCGATGACACCAAAATAGGCCGTCGAATTCATTCTGACGAGGACATTCGAGCACTCCAGAAGATTTGAATAACTGATGCAGTGGTCGGAGAAGTGGCAGATGCAGTTTAATATAGACAAATGCAAATTTCTAAATGTTGGACAGGACAATAACCATGCCACATATAAACTAAATAATATAGAATCTTTAAAATTACGGATTGCGAAAAAGATTTAGGAGTTCTGGTTAGCAGTAATCTGAAACCAAGACAACAGTGCATAAAATGCTCGCAATAAAGCTAATAGAATCCTTGGCTTCATATCAAGAAGCATAAATAATAGGAGTCCTCAGGTTGTTCTTTAACTCTATACATCCTTGGTTAGGCCTCATTTAGATTATGCTGCACAGTTTTTTGGGCACCGTATTACAGAATGGATATAAATGCTCTGGAAAATGTACAAAGGAGGATGACAAAGTTGATCCCATGTATCAGAAATCTTCCCTATGAGGATAGACTGAGGGCCCTGAATCTGCACTCTCTAGAAAGACGTAGAATTAGGGGGGATATGATTGAGGTGTATAAATGGAAGACAGGAATAAATAAAGGGGATGTAAATAGTGTGCTGAAATATCTAGCCTAGATAGGACTCGCAGCAATGATTTTAAGTTGGAAAAATTCAGATTCAGGAAGGATATAGGAAAGTACTGGTTTGGTAATAGAGTTGTGGATGAGTGGAACAAACTCCCGAGTACAGTTATAGAGGCTAGAACGTTGTGTAGCCTTAAAAATAGGTTGGATAAATACATGAGTGGATGTGGGTGGGTGTGAGTTGGACCTGATAGCTTGTGCTACCAGGTCGGTTGCCGTGTTCCTCCCTTAAGTCAATGTGACCTGACCTGACTAGGTTGGGTGCATTGGCTTAAGCCGGTAGGAGACTTGGACCTGCCTCACATGGGCCAGTAGGCCTTCTGCAGTGTTCCTTCGTTCTTATGTTCTTATGTACACTACTATACTACAGGCCCGGTGGCCTGGAAGGTGACCCGGTGGCCTGGTGGCTAAAGCTCGAGCTTCACACACGGAGGGCCCGGGTTCGATTCCCGGTGGGTGGAAACATTTCGACACGTTTCCTTACACCTGTTGTCCTGTTCACCTAGCAGCAAATAGGTACCTGGGTGTTAGTCGACTGGTGTGGGTCGCATCCTGGGGGACAAGATTAAGGACCCCAATGGAAATAAGTGAGATAGTCCTCGATGACGCACTGACTTTCTTGGGTTATCCTAGGTGGCTAACCCTCCGGGGTTAAAAATCCGAACGAAATCCTATCCTATCCTATAATAATACTACTATACTATTGCAAGACTACTACTACTACTATACTATTACTATACTACTACTGTGCTACTATACTACTACTGCTACTATACTACTACTGCTACTATACTACTGCTACTATACTACTACTGCTACTATACTACTACTACTACTATACTACTACTACCACTATGCTACTACTACTACTATACTACTACTACTATACTACTACTATACTACTACTATACTACTGCTACTATACTACTACTACTACTGCTACTATTCTACTACTACTATACTACTACTACTACTATTCTACTACTACTATACTACTACTACTCTACTACTACTACTACTATACTACTACTACTATACTACTACTACTATACTACTACTACTATACTACTACTATACTACTGCTACTATACTACTTCTACTACTGCTACTATACTACTTTTACTACTGCTACTATACTACTACTACTACTGCTACTATACTACTACTACTGCTACTATACTACTGCTATTATACTACTACTACTACTGCTACTATATTACTACTACTACTGCTACTATACTACTAAATACTGCTACTATACTACTATACTACTACTATACTACTGCTACTATACTACTGCTACTATACTACTACTACTACTGCTACTATACTACTACTACTACTGCTACTATACTACTACTATTACTATACTACTAACTACATACTACTACAACTACTATACAAACTACTATACAACTACTACTACTATACTATTACTACTAAAACTACTACTACTATACTACTACACTACAACTACTACTACTACTACTATTACTACTACTACTACTACTACTATACTACTACTACTACTACACTGTTACTAACTACTATACTACTATACTACTGCTACTATACTACTACTACTACTATACTACTACTACTACAATACTACTACTATACTACTACAACTATACTACTACTATACACTACAAACTGCTACTATACTACTGCTACTATACTACTGCTACTATACTACTACTACTATACTACTACTACTACTACATACTACTACTATACACTACATTACACAACTACTACTACTACAAACTATGCTACAAACTACTACTACTATACTACTACTACTATACTACTACTACTATACTACTACTGCTACTATACTACTACTACTATACTACTACTACTATACTACTACTACCTGGAGTTTACCTGGAGAGAGTTCCGGGGGTCAACGCCCCCGCGGCCCGGTCTGAGACCAGGCCTCCTGGGGGATCAGAGCCTAAACAACCAGGCTGTTGCTGCTGGCTGCACGCAAACCAACATACGAGCCACAGCCCGGCTGATCCGGAACTGACTTTAGGTGCTTGTCCAGTGCCAGCTTGAAGACTGCCAGGGGTCTGTTGGTAATCCCCCTTATGTGTGCTGGGAGGCAGTTGAACAGTCTCGGGCCCCTGACACTTATTGTATGGTCTCTTAACGTGCTAGTGACACCCCTGCTTTTCATTGGGGGATGGTGCATCGTCTGCCAAGTCTTTGCTTTCGTAGTGGGTGATTTTTCGTGTGCAAGTTGGGTACTAGTCCCTCTAGGATTTTCCAGGTGTATATAATCATGAATCTCCCCCTCCTGCGTTCCAGGGAATACAGGTTTAGGAACCTCAAGCGCTCCCAATAATTGAGGTGTTTTATCTCCGTTATGCGCGCCGTGAAATTTTCTCTGTACATTTTCTGGGTCGGCAATTTCACCTGCCTTGAAAGGTGCTGTTAGTGGTCAGCAAAATTCCACCTAGATAGACAAGTGACCTGAAGAGTGTCATCATGGGCTTGGCCTCCCTAGTTTTTTAAGGTTCTCATTATCCATCCTGTCATTTTTCTAGCAGATGCGATTGATACATGTTATGGTCCTTGAAGGTGAGATCCTCCGACATAACACTCCCAGGTCTTTGACGTTTGGGGTTTCGCCTATTTTTGTGGCCAAATTTGTTTTGTACTCTGATGAAGATTTAATTTCCTCAGTTTACCAATCTGAGTAATTGAAATTTCTCATCGTTGAACTTCATATTGTTTTCTCTGCAGCCCACTGAAAGATTTGGTTGATGTCTGCCTGGAGCCTTTTTCAGTGTCTGCAATGGAAGACACGTCATGCAGAATCGGGTGTCATCTGCAAAGGAAGACACGGTGCTGTGGGGTGACATCCTTGTCTATGTCGGATATAAGGATGAGGAACAGATGGGAGCGGGGTAATGTGCCTTGTGGAACAGAGCTTTTCACCGTACTGCCTCGGACTTTACTCTGTTGACGACTACTCTCTGTGTTCTGTTAGTGAGGAAATTATAGATCCATCGACCGACTTTTCCTGTTATTCCTTTAGCACCCTTTTGTGCCTATTAACGCCATGGTCACACTTGTCGAAGGCTTTTGCAAATCTGTATATATACATCTGCATTCTTTTTGTCTTCTAGTGCATTTAGGACCTTGTCGTATGGTCCAATAGCTGAGACAGACAGGAGCGACCTGTTCTAAACCCATGTTGCCCTGGGTTGTGTAACTGATGGGTTTTCTAGATGCGTGGTGATCTTGCTTTTTAGGACCCTTTCAAAGATTTTTATGATATGGGATGTTAGTGCTATTGGTCTGTAGTTTTTGCTGTTGCTTTACTGCCCCCTTTGTGGAGTGGGGCTATGTCTGTTTTTTTTTAGTAACTGTGGGACGACCCCCGTGTCCATGCTCCCCTCCATAGGAGGAAAAGGCTCGTGATAGGGCTTCTTGCAGTTCTTGATGAACACAGAGTTCCATGAGTCTGGCCCGGGCAGAGTGCATGGGGATGTCATTTATCGCCTGTTCGAAGTCATTTGGCGTCAGGATAACATCGGATAGGCTTGTGTTAATCAAATTTTGTGGCTCTCTCATAAAAAATTCATTTTGATCTTCGACTCTCAGTCTGGTTAGCGGCTTGCTAAAAACTGAGTCATATTGGGACTTGAGTAGCTCACTCATTCCTGTTGTCATCTGTGTAGGACCCCTCTTGTTTAAGTAGGGGCCCAATACTGGACGTTGTTCTCGATTTTGATTTGGCATAGGAGAAGAAATACTTGGGTTTCTTTCGATTTTATTTATGGCTTTAGTTCTTCCCGCGATTCCTGACTCCTAAAGGATTTTAGCTTAATTCGATGCTTGCTATTTTTCTGACCAGTGTCTCCCTAACGCATTTCAGATATATTGACCTCTTTTAGCCGCTCTGTTATTCTTTTCCGGGCGCCTGTAAAGGGAGCGCCTGTCCTCTTTCTGTTTTACATCTACACCTCCTTTTATCTTAGAGGAATAAGCCTTGTGCATACAACGAGTGCACCGATTAATCTGTTCTAGGCATAAGTTGGGTCTGTGTTGCTTAGTATATCCTTCCCCAGCTTATATCGGATAGGACTTGGTTTTTACTTGGTCCCACTTGTACTACTACTACTACATACTACTGGCTAACACAACTACTGAACTACTATACTACTACTACTATACACTACTACTACATCTACTATACTACTACTACTATACTACTACTCCTACTATACTACTGCTACTATACTACTACTACTTACTACAGCTACTATACTGCGCGAGCCTACTTAACTACTACATACTACTTAACTACTATACTAACTACTACTATACTACTACTATACTACTATACTACTACTACTATTACACCTACTACTACTACTATACTACTCTACTACTATACTATACTGCTACTATACTACTACTACTACGCTATACTACAACTACTACGACTACTGACTACTACTACTATACTACTACTATACTACTACTATACTACTAACTACTACTACACTACAACTACTACTACTACTACTACTACTACTACTACTACTCTTCTATACTACTATATACTATACTACTACACTGTACAACTACTACTATACTACTACTATACTACTACACACTTCTATACTACTACTACATACTAGCTACTAACTACAACTACTACTGCTGACTATACTAGCTACTATACTACTACTACAAAACTACACTATACGTCTTACTACTATACTACACTACTACAAATACTACTACTATACTACGACAACAAACTACTATACTACTACTACAACTACTACTACTACTACTACAACTAATAACACTCAACTACTGACTACTTACTATACTACTACTACTACTACAACTAACTACTATACTACTACTAACTCCACTAAACTACTATAACTACTATACAACTAATACAACTATACTACTATACTACTAATACTTACAATAACTACTATACTTACTAATACTAACTATACTACTATACTACTAACTATACTACTTCTACTATACTACTACTACTACTAAACTACTACTATACTACTACTACTTCTATACTACTATTCTATACTACTAACTATCAACTACTACTAAACTACTACTGTCTGTACTCCTACACACTACTGCAATATTACTACCACTACTAATACTATTTGCAAGACTACTACTACTACTATAACTACTGCTTCTAATACTACTACTACTAACTACGCTACTATACTACTACTATTAATACTAGTACTATATTACTACAACTATTTTCCTACTACTATACTACTGCTACTATACAGACGCACTATACTACTACACTATACTACTACTATACTACTACTACCAAACTACTAACTACTATACTACTCAACGACTATACTACGGGGGGGCTACTGCTACTATTCTACTACTACTATACTACTACTACTATACACTACTACTATACTACTACTACTATACTACTGCACATACACTACTGCAATATTACTACCACTACTTAACAATTGCAAGACTACTAACACTATACTATTGCTAGACTATACCACTACTATACGCAACTATACATATTACTACTATACTATTACTACTATACTATTAGCTACAATACTACTACTGCTATACTACTACTATACTACTACTACTACTACTATGCGACTAACTACTACTACTATACTACAACTATACTATTAACTACTACTACTACTACTACTACTATACTACTACTAACTCACTACTACTACTACTACTACACTACTATACTATTGCTACTATACTTCTACTATACTGCTACGACTGTACTATTACACTACTACTACTATACTACTACTACTACCTATACTACATACACTATTGCTACTACTACTACTTATACTACTACTATACTACTATTACTATTCTACTATAACTATACTAATACTACAATTTCTAACTATACTAACCTACTACTACTATGCTACTACTAACTATTATACTACTACTTATGCAACTACAACACTACGACTAAAACGTACTACTACTACTATACTAACTATACTACTACTATACTACTACTATACTGAAGGTAAATCAGGAACAAGATAGGCCACACTCACAAGTTCCTCGGTCAAGCTCACAGACAGTGATAAGGAAATGTGTAGAATATTTAACACATACATCCTTTCAGTTCTTACAAAGGAGGATACCACGATATTCCATAAATGATAAATTATGTAGAACAGGACGATTAATAAACCTGTGCACGATTAAGGGTCAGAAGTGACATGGTCCTTAGGCAAATAGATTAAATAAAAACCTACAAATCCCCAGGCCCTGATGAACTGAAAGCAAGGGTTTCTAAAGGGAATGTAAAGAGGAGCTTAGCAAACCTTGGCTAATCTTTCAACCATATCACTACAAACAGGCATGGAGTGCCAGATAAGTGGAAATGGCAAAGGTGATACCTATTTTCAAAGCAGGTGACAGGTCCCCTTACTTCGCGAACTATAAACCGCTAAGCCTTTACCTCCAGAGTGTAAAATCTTATGGAATCAATAATTGCCGAGGCAGTCCGTATCACCTTGAAAAGCACAAATTAATCAACGAATCTCAGCAATGGTTAACCAAGGGGCGTTTCCTGCCTTACGAATTTATAACTTTTTTCACTAAGGTATTTGAGGAGGTAAATTCATGGTATGAATATGATATTGTGTAATAAAGGACGTCAGACGGCTATTTGACAGGGTCCCACATTAGAGACTATTGAGGAAAAATTAAGGCACATGGAATAGGAGGAGAAATTTTTTCCTGGATAGAGGCATGGTTAGACAAATAGGCAGCAGAGAGTTTGCATACATGGGGAGAAATCAGAGTGGGGAAAGCGTCCACTAGCGTGTTCCACAGGGGTCACAGTGTTGGGCCCCCTGCTGTTCACAATCTACATATAAGAACATAAGAACATAAGAACGAAGGAACACTGCAGAAGGCCTACTGGCCCATGCGAGGCAGGTCAAGACTCCTAACCGGCTTAAGCCAATGCACCCAACCTAGTCAGGTCAGGTCACATTGACTTAAGGTGCGGAAAACGGCATCCGACTAAGTAGCCTGTCAAACAAACCTTACTGAAGTCCATATAACGCAATATCATATTCATTACCAGACCCACCTCCTCACATACCTTAGTGAAAAAAATTAATAAATTCGTAGGCAGGAACGCCCCTTTGTAAAACCATGTGAGATTCGTTGATTAATTATATTCTTTTTCAAGTTGCTCACGAAATGCTCTCGGCAGTTATTGATTATCCATAAAATTTTTCCCACTAAGAAGGCTAGCTTATTGGTCAATAGTTCGAAGCTAAGGACCTGTCCCCTGCTTTTTGAAAATAGGTATCACATTTGCCATTTCCACTTATCTGCACCATGCCAGTTTGTAGTGATATGTTGAAAAGATTAGCCACCGGTTTTGTTTTTTTTGGTGGTAGTTTTTTTTTTTGCTTAAAGCTCCACTTTACATTCCTTTAGAACCCTTTGCATACAGTACTTCAGCGCCTGGCGGATTTGTTAATTTTTTTAATCAGTTTGCCTAAGAACCATGTCACTTGTGACATGGTAGATTACAGTGTGGCCAGCAGTAACAGCCGCGTTGATCAGTGCCCTGATCCCCCGAGGCCTGGTCTGAGACTGGCGGCGGGGACGTTGACCCCGGAATTCCCTCCAGGTAGTCTCCAGGTAGGTAATTCGTGCATAGTTTATCATCATCCTGTTCAACATAATTTGTATTTCTGGATATCTCTAGTATCTTCCTGAAGTAAAAAACAGAGAAGAATGATGTGTTAAAAATTCTACACATTTTCCTATCACTGGTCTGAAGCTGACCCGTGTACTTTTGAGTGGGCTATATTGTCCCTGATCTTACTCGGTTATACCTGAACGAATCCTTTTGGGTTAGTCTTCGATTCTCTTGCAACCTAACCTCATAACACTTTTTGCTTTACTTATTTCCTATTTTTATTTTCTCTCTTTAACTGAATATATTTGATTTCTTAATTGCACCACTCCTCTTTAGATTTTGCCTATATATGCCTCTTTTGACCTATGGAGAACATGCTTTTAAACTATGTTAATTCATTTAGATCTTTTTCTTGATCTGATTTCCTTATTTGGAACATAAGTTGTCTGAGCAGCTAGAACTATGCCCTGGAAAATGGTCATATCCCGGGGCCCCCTCCCAATCATCACCACCTAACCTGTACGCTACCAGACAGGACATTTCCATTCAACAAGCCCACCCAAGTACTTTTTCAGATCTCTTATGAAATCAGCAGGGAGCAGAAGTCAGGGACAGAGACTTGATTGCCATTATTAGGGGATAATAAAACATGTTTCCTGCACTTGCAATAATCTTAGCCATTTATCTCCTTATTTTCTTACACTTCAGCTAATCAGTCCCTGCTGCCCTTTGCTGTCTCCCTTTGTTTGCTACATGATCTAATTGTCTTATATTATAACTTCATACGAATGTCTTTTATACACTTCCAGTTTCAAAACCCTAGAGTTTGCAACTGACTGATCCACACACAACCATATCTCAATCTTCTATCAGTTTAAAATCCGTAGCATTCAGCACTGGCCCTCTCTCTTGAGTTGCAAGAGCTACTACCTTTGCCCCAGAAAGATGTATCCCATCCCTTGCATACATATCATGTTTGCCATAAAAGTTGGTTCCCATTTTGTCAATGAATTTGGGATTGCAAGTTCTTGCATATCTGATCTAGCCCGCAATTTACTCCAATTGCCCTAGACAACCATTCATTGCCCACTCCCCTTCTAGGCAAGATGCTACATAATGATTGGGACCCCTCCCTTAGACTTAATTAAATAAAAAAAAAAAAAAAAGCTCATCAGGGACAGGGGATTTATTTTGTTTCAGTCAGTCTACTTGTTTCATAACCATATCGCTAGTGATTGTTATATAACATAATTCATTTTTTTTCAGGCCCATATTGTTAATGTCTAACTGTGAAAACCGAGAATAAGTAATTATAAAAAATCGAGCACATTTCATTCTCCTTGTCAGTAAGATGCCCAGAGTTATTTTTAAGGGGACCTATCTTTTCTCTAACTTTTGTTCTATAAACCTGGAAAAAAAGCCTTTTGGGTTAGTTTTCGAATCTCAAGCAACTTTAATTTCGCAGTCCCGTGTAGCCTTTCTTATCCCCTTTTTAACATCCCTCTTAATGTCAATAAATTGATTCATAAGATGACCCTCACCTCCTTTTGATGCTCTTATAAATTTCTTTTGCCCTAAAAGATATTTGAGCCTATTATTCATGCATTTTCGGTCATTTCTATTCGATCTAATTTCTTTATCTGGAATAAATGTACTTTGGGCAGCATGTACAGTGTTTAGAAAGCTCTCTTGTTAATAGCTCTTTGTTACCCCAGTCCACAGATAATCGCTGTTCTCTAAGCTAAGCGAAAATCTGGGACCGTTAGTGAGTTATCCCTCACTCACGGTGTCATCTTCTACATATCAGACACTACACCTGTTTGAAGATATAAATTAAAAATATTAGTTAATGATTCACCGACTCTTGAGGCATTCCCAGCAATTTCAAGGCTTTATTGGTTTTATACAGACTGTAAAGATCTCTTGATTTGAAAATATTGTTTTTCAAATCTTTCCTATTGTCTTTGCAGACCCCCAGGTCACACTGGCACCCAGGCCACACTGGCACCCAGGCCACACTGGCACCCAGGCCACACTGGCACCCATGCACACATGCACCCAGGCCACACTGGCAAACCCAGTCCCACTGGGCACCCAGCCACACTGCACCCATGCCACACGGCAACCCAGGCCACACTGGCCAACCCAGGCCACACTGGCACCAAGCACACTGCAACCCAGGCCACCTGCAGGAAGTTACAACTGTTCTCTGCACACTGTAACCACATACCTCACCACCATCACCAAAGAGGTATGAAGTACAGGAAGACACCACCTCCAGTATTTCATTCCTCATCACAAGCCCAAGCGCTGGAGAGCCCTACATGAACAACTGTCATGCCACGAACTGCAAGGTAAACATTTATTTGTATAGTTATGTTATGAAACAACATTTGAAACAATTAACCAAAACTTAGTCCCATAAATAATTTTCATTGCAAGAATTTTAAAATACATCTATACGTAACAATTAAGCTTTCTCAGTTTTTGTGGGAAATATAAGATCACAAAATATTAAAATAATTAACTTTCAGTTGTATTTCATGATTTTTTTCTAAAGAGAAAATTCAAACATCAATGTTTTACTATGTTACCACAACACATTACAGCTGTGTAATGCTGTTTGTCAATATCACACTCTCAAACACTAATATAAAATAACACCATCTTCCTACTGGGCAGGATGATCCCACAAACAAATCAGAAAACTTTCTAGTATGACACAATATTGTTAGTTGCCTTTCCAGAACATATATGTTATATATCACTTAACTTTCCAGAAGAACATAAATGTTTATAAATCACCTAACTTTCCAGAAGAACATATATGTTTATATATCCCTAACTTACCAGAAGAACATAAATGTTATATATCACCTAACTATCCAGAAGAACATAAACTGACTTATATATCACCTAACTTTCCGAGAAGAACAGATATATATATCTCACCAACTTTTCCAGAAGAACCAAAGTTAATAATCACCTAACTTTCCAGAAGAACCATATATGATATATACAACCTAAAACTTTCCAGAAGAACATATATGTTCTATATCACCTAACTTTCCAAGAACATAATGTTATAATCACCAAACTTTTCCAGAAGGTACATATATTATATATATCAACCTAAACGATTCCAGAAAACAAGAAAGAACAATATAGAAGGGATAACAAATAAACCAATTCTATGGATATGAATCCTGGAGGTAGAAGTAGCACATACTCTCTGAAGAATGGGTGGGGGATACTTTAGTGTTGTGATGACAATTGAAAGGGATGGATGGGAAAGCTTTTAGTTGATGGGAGGACACTGTGAAGGATGGATGGGATACATTAGTGTGGAGGACCTCGTGAAGGTTGCGGGTTAGGATACTTTAGTGTGGAGGACACGCTGAAGGATGGAAGGGATACTATAGTGTGGGCGGACACTCTGACGGATCGGTGGGATATCTTAGTGTGGAGACACCTCCAGAAATGGATGGATACGTTAGGTGGAGGACACACTGTGAAGAAGGGACTGGGATACTTTAGTAAAAGGAGACACGTGGAAGGATGAGTGGGATACATCATTGTGGAGGAACACTCTGAAGGATGAGTCTGTAACTCATGGGAGGACACTCTACGAAGGATGAGTTGGGATACTCAGAGTGGAGGACACTAAAGGAAGGGTGGGATATTTAGTGTGGAGACACTGAAGGATGGGTGGGAGACTTCAGTGTGAGGACCACTGTGAAGGTTGGGTGGGGATACATCATTGTGGAAGACACTGTGACGGATGGGTGGGATACTTCAGTGTGGAGGACACGAAGGATGGGTTGGATACTTCAGTGAGGAGGACAACTCCTGAGGAAGGGTGGGGATCTTCTGTGTGGAGGACACCTCTGATGCATGGAGGGAAACTCTGTGTGGACAACCTCTCTGACGGATTGAATAGGGATACATCAGTGTTGGAAAGAACCACTCTGAAGGATGATGGGGATACATCAGTGTGAAGGCACTCTGATGCATGGATGGGGAGACCTCTGTGTGGAAGACACACAGAAGGATGGATAGTTGATACTTCAGTGTGAGGACACTCTGAAGGATGATGGGGCTTACTTTCAGTGTGGCGGACACTCTTAAGGATGGTAGGATACTTCAGTTTGAGGACACAGAAGGATGGATGGGATACCTCATGTGGAAGAGACACTGAAGGATGGGAGGGGATACTTTCCTGTAGGATACTCCTGAAGGATGGATGAGGAGGATCCTTATAGTGTAGATGACACTGTCAAGGATGATGGGGATACTTCAGTGTGGAGGACCCGAAGGATGGGTATGATACTTCAGTGTGGAGTACACAGAAGGATGGGTAGGGTATACTTCATAGTTGGAGGACACTGACAGGATGGATAGGATACCCTCAGTGTGGAAGAGACACAGAAGGATGGGTGGGGATACATTCAGTGTGAGGATACACTGAGGATGGAAAGGGGATACATTAGTGAATGAGGACACTGTACACGATTGATGGGGATACTTCAGTGTGAGTACACTGAAGTATGGGTTGGGGGAACTTCAGTGTGGAGGACACTGCAGGATGGGTCAGGGAAACTTTCAGTGGTGTAGGACACTGAAGGAAGGGGTGGGGGGATACTTCCAGTGTGGAGACAACTGAATGATGTTAGGACACTTCAGTGTGGAACACTGAAGGATGGTTGGGATACTCAGATGGGGAGGCCACAGAAGGAATTGCTGGGATACTCATGAGGCGACACAGAAGGAGGGTGGGGGGATACTTCAGTAGTGGCGATACAACTGAAGGCTGGGAGGGGAATACTTCAGTGGAGGAGGGACACACTGCAGATGGGTGGGGGATACTTCAGTGTGGAGGACACGTGCGGATAGGGTGTGGGAGCAAACAATCAGTGTATGGAGGAAACCCAGAAGGATGGGTGGGAATACATCAGTGAGGAGGAAACACTGAGGTGGGTGGGGATACTTCATTATAGCCGGATACCTTGAAGGATGGGTGAGGATACTTCATTGTGGAGGACACTGAAGGATGGTGGGATACTTTCATGAGAGACCTGACGGATGGGTGGGGATACTTCAGTGGGAGGCTCACTGAATGATGGGTGGGATACTTTCAGTGAGGAGTACACTGAAGGATGGGTGGGGATACTTCAGTGAGGAGGAATACACTGAAGGATGGGTGGGGCTCCTTCAGTGTGGAGGATACACTGAAGATGGGTGGGGATACATATCATTGTGGAGGAAACACTGAAGGAAGGGTGGGACAATACATCAGTATAGGTGCGCACACTCTGAAGACTTAATGGGATTCCTCGTGTTATGACACAATTCATTCTACAGTGTCAGCGATGCTCTGTGCAGACAGTGATGGTGTGGAGGATGAAATGTTTATTTTTCAGGTACACCTAACCTTTACTATTTAATTTTTTTTATTACATCAAAACAAACATAATGGTTCCTGAGGTGATCCACGACTTAAGATTCTCCTCTAAACTCTTCTCTCTCACAAGAGATCTTTTAGTTTCTTCTTCATTGGAATCAATTTTTATATGATTTAATTTCTGTGAAAGATTTGAAATTTTTTTTATGGTAAGCTTGTACATTTTTTAGAAAAAATGTTTCTGTAATCGCTTCGTTTATACTGTTTGCAAAATTTTCACGTCGATAGAATTACTAGCCTGGTAAAGTCATCATGCAAGACAGAGCCACCTAAGTCCCTAATTATCTGCCGAGTGACATTCTGGGACCTTTACAGCGTTTCCTTATTATCAATTCTCCCAGTTTTATATTAGCCAAAACCAGGTATTTATTTAACTTTAAATTTCCAATCAAATAAATTCGAATTAACTAAGATTAAAATCCCATAGACTAACAGGTATTACATTATTGTGTAAGTAAAATATTAGTAATTTCTGTAACAATTTCCCGTGATCGTCTCACATGTTTTGGGGTTGGAATAACATGATAAAATTAAAATTTTACATGTCTGTCTGGGGGGGAGAAGACTTACTAAACAGATTCTGTTCTGTTCGTCAGTCAGTCTTTGTAACTGTTTCAATACAGGTAAGTTAGTGTCTCACGTGCTGGACGTCCAATTACTCACTTCTAACACTGTAAGACATGTATCAAGTAAACACTGTTAAAACGTTCCTATATGTGTGAACAGGCACCCCAGGCCGCACATGAAGATCATCATACTTGGCCCTACACTGCTGCCATATACTCCACACCTTCACTGAGGAGTTATGAAGTGCAGGCAGACATCACTCCTCCACCTTCACTCATCATCCAGCTCTTCTGGTGTTCCCAGCTTCAAGCATGAACAAACGTCCAAGCGCAGTACAGCAAAACATGAAGTATTTACTTAAAATAATAATGTCAGTAAACTGACCAGCCGGGTGTGGTTCTGCCCTGGATGCGTGCGCCATAGTATCAGACTGGTTGATCAGACCCCTGATCAACTGTCGTAAGCGCGGTTTGCAAGTGCACTCAGCTCACACACTAAGGCGGTGGTTTATCCCAGAAACATTTGGACGTGGTGTTTCTTAAAGATACCTGCTTGGTCCCTTGTACCACCTAGCAGTAAAAACCGTTCACCTGGGTGTTAGCCCAACCTGTGTAAATCGCATCCCTACTTGGTGGGCATTCCGGTATCAATTCACCTTCACCCGGTTCATGAACAGTTCCCCTTCCTGGGGACAAAATTAAACCTAATTTGCCCAAAATGCTCTGGATAGAAGGAACTTTCTATATATAATTCACGAGTCAGCTAAGGTTCGGTGTAAAGCCGCTGTATTATGTAATTAGTATTATTATTATTATTATTATTCTAATTATTAAATTATTAATTATTATTATTATTATCTCTATTATTATTATATTATATTTATTATTATGGTCAATAATCACTCTCTGGCCAATACTATGTACACCAATTTTAAGGGTACAGTTTGAGGTACTGATCGAATATGTCGTCATTTGCTTGATTGTTCTAATTCTTGATAAATTTAGTATCCCACTGAAAAACGTAAAAGATAGGAAAAATATATTGATCAAGCGGGAATAACGACAAATCACATTGACAGTATAATCTTTTGATCATGTAAAAGTAAACTCACATCATACTTTTAGGCACTTTATTCTATAAAATAACCGATTAACAATTAAATGATTCTATACCACTGATTGTTTCATGTGAAAACGCTGTTTGTACGATTTTCTTATATCTTGGTCATCATCAGTCCCATTGGAGGTTCCAGCATATTGGTTACCATTGTGCAATAAGACCCATTTCAAGCTTCTAAATGGTGCTCTCTATAAACAGCCTCAAACTCTTGTCGATTTCATGCCACCATTTTGCTAAGAAAAGTTCCTTGATGATATAACAGAATACAAGTTCATCATGGCTGAAGTAAGGAGAAGTTCAACATCTTTTGGTCCGATAAGCGGTTATTTTTAAACTTTTTGTTTATAGCCATTTTAATTTTTTAGCCTAGATGCTAAAACTTCAGAGGCTTTGCTTTGGACAGACTGAGGTCACGGATCAGATTTGACTGAGATCTGCTGGGGTGTTGAAATGCTACTTCATCTTCACTTCTACTGTTATCGCCTGTTTAAATTCAAAACCCTAGTTCTTCAACATCTGACAACACACAAAAATACTTTTCATTAGCGAATATCTAGAGGAGCAAATGCCATTTTGAGCACGTACAAAGACCCACCAAAAGACAAATTTAAAACAGCGAAATAATAGGAAAATGGGTAAAACATTTTTAGATGCGACAAAAAGAACAGGCAACAAGGAGGAAGGGGTTGGCCTGTATGTCAAGTCGCTCATCTGCACGGAGTAATGCCTGAACACCCACATGATGTAGTTGAAGTCTAACGTAAAGATCGAGAACCAAAACCTAGTCATCATGGTTGTTATATAAGCCACCAGAATGCAACCTCACAACAGTCAAGGAACAGCTACTGAAAATGATTCTGTCTGGAAAGCCTTCCAGCTCCATCCCCAAACCCTAACTCTGTCAGACTTGAGAAAGCCATTGACAACCTGCCCATGCACTCACGCACCAACATGGCTCAACCTCGTGGAACGGCAAGAAACCCCTTTCGTGTGGCCTTAAGTATACTTTGGAAGGAAGGAACTTAGATTGGGTGAAATTCCACAGTTACTAAAAATCAACAATAGAACACCACCCATGAAGGTGCCGAGAAAGTAATAGCTTAAAATGTAGACTAATAGCACTAACGTCCCACATCATAAAATTCTTTGGAAGAGTACTAAGAAGCAGACTGCAAAGCACTATGATATCCCAAAAACTGCACAATCCAGGGCAAAATAACCTGATCTCAGAGCAGGTCGCTCCAGCCTCTCGCAGCTCTGCTGGATCATTATGATGGTGGTCTTGGATGCACTGGAAGAAAACACACTATGCAATGTAATATACACAGACATTGCAAAGCCTTATCGACAAGTGTGATCATGGTGTCATAGTGCACAAATGGCGTGCTAAAGGAATAACTGGCAAACAGGGGACATGGATCTTCAGAAGCTGCCACAATTGAAAACTCTGTTTTCCACACGCACAGTACTCGCACCCCATCCTGCTCCTCAATCTCACGTATCAGACATAGAAATGTAATCCCACAGCACCGTGTTATCCTTTGCAGACAATATTATGATCTGTATGCTGACTGTTACATCCTATTGAGGACGCGGTTAACCATCCCAAGTTTTCCATGGGCAACGAAAAATACATGATTTCAGTGAAGACAAATTCCAACTACTCCCTGTTATGGAAAACACAGGAGGAGATAAAAATAGAACAGAGGTACCTGGTATTTACCGGAAGAGGGTTTCGGGGTCAACGCCCATCGGCCCGGGCCTGAGCACCAGGCCTCAATGGAGGATCAGGTCTGATCAACCAGCTGCTATACGGCTGGCCAGTACAGAAGCTGACGACAACCACAGCTCGGTTGTCAGGTACTGAACTTTAGGTACCTGTCCAGTGCCTCAGTGAAGACAGTCAGGGGTCTATTTTAAGCCCCCTTAATATGGCTGTCTCACAGTGACTCGCTGGCACCCGTGCATTTTCTTATATATTATTAATATATTCTCTCTCGCCTGCTTCAAAGGGGAATACATAGCAAGGACCTTCAACCGTTCCCGTCGTTTAGGTGTCTTATCGCACTTATAGTCAGTGAAAGTTCTTTGTCACTCTCCAGGTCTGCATGTCGCCAAGCCTTGTGGGCCGTTAGTGTACAAGGGGGCAGTAATACCCAGCCTAGAGAGCACAAGCGATTTGAAGAGATTCAATCATGGGCTTGCGAATGTTCCCTAGTATTTTGAAGGTGCTCATTAATCCACCTGTCATTTCCTAGTGGATGAGGTAGATAACATTGTAAGGGTCGTTTGAGGCGAGATCCTCTGACATTATCACTCCCAGGTCCTTTTCCTCTCTATTGCATGTTAAATTTGTGGTATCATCCCTGACACATTTTAAATTTGTCTTCAGTTCTCCATATCTGAGTAGTATGAAATTTCCTCTCGTTGGACTTCATATTGTTTTGAGTGGCCCATTCTAAATTAGGTTGATATCCGCCTTGGAGTCTCTCAGTGTCTCGATGGAAGTCTCTGCATTGGTGAGTCCAGGTGATCACCCCAAAGGAAGACACGGAGCCTATAGCTTACATCTCCGTCTAGTCAGAAATGAGATGGGGAATAGAAAAGGAGCGAGTTTTGAGGAACATACTTTTCACCATGGCTGGCCTGGGACTTTACTCGGTATTACAATTACTCTTGTGTTCTATTTTTAGGAAGTTTACAGATCCATCTGACATTAAAAGTATAAAAAAACCGACAGGTTGTTAGGTAAGACACATATGCAACAGTTAGCCATCTTATTTCGAAAAGTTTCGCCAACACCGTAGCTTCTTTCAGTCGAGTTACCGAAAAGTATGAATAGAAGCAGAAGATACATCGAAGACGATGTAATCAGTCCCATCCCCCAAAAGTTTTGAGGTGGTCAGTCCCTCAGTCCCTGGAGAAGAGCATTGTTCCATAGTATGAAACAATATGGAGATGAAGTGACAGGATGAGCTTATATAGCGCCAGAGGTGAGACGTAGGTCCTAGAAGAGGTAAACGAAACGCGGATGTTGGGAGGTCAGGTCCCTCTAAAGCACAATCCACCGTTCTCACCAAGTAGAGGTTGTCGAAGTTGATTGCAGGTCTGTACCAAAGAATACCCTTGTGTGCAGGTGTCACAGATTGAACATTACACTGGTATAAAATACCGACAGTTGTTAGGTAAGATAACAATGCCAACCTATAGGCATCTTTATTTCGAAACGTTATCGCCTACACAGTAGGCTTCTTCAGTCGAGTACAGAAAAGTTGCATATGTGTCTTAACTAACAACCCTGTCGGTATTTTATACCACTTTAATGTTCAATCTGTCCAGACAACTGCAACACAAGGTATCTTGGTACAGACCACCAATCAACATCGACAACCTCTACTAGTGAGAACGGCTGGATTTGAGAGGGAACCTGACCTCCCACATCTCGTTCGTTACCTCTTCTAAGTGACCTACGACTCGCCTCCTGGCGCTATAAAAGGCTCCATCCAGTACTTCATCTCCATAATAGTTCATACTATGGAACAATGCTCTCTCGCAGACACTGACCCCCTCAAAACTTTAAGGGTGATGGACTGAATTACATCGTCTTCAAGTATCTTCTGCTTCTATCAACTTTCTGTACTCGAACTGTAAAGACGCCTACTGTGTAGGCGAAACTTTTCGAATTAAAGATGCCTAACTGTTTGCATATGTGGTCTTACTAATAACAGATCCCTCTAAACCGACTTTCCCATGAATCTTTTATAACCCGCATTTCCGTGTGCTATTACACCGTTGTCACACTTGTCGAAAGTTTTTTGCAAAGTCTGTGTATACTACATCTGATTTTGTTTTATCCTCTCCAGCATCCTCCAGGACCTTGTCATAATGGTCCAGTAGCTGGGAACAGGCAGGAGTGACCCCTGCTCTAAACCCGTGTTGCCCTGGGTTTGTGCAACTGAATTGGGTATAGACTAGGTGGTTGGCTATCATGCTTCTATAGAACCCTCTCAAAAGATTTTTATGATATATGGGAAGTTATGCTATCAGTCTGGTTCTTTGCAATTGCTTTATTGCCACCTTTGTGGAGTTGGGCTATGTCTGTTGTTTCTAGCGTGTGTGGGATGACCCCTGTGTCCATGCTCCCTCTCCGTAAAATGCTGAAGGCACGCGATAGGGATTTATTGCAGTTCTTGATGAACACAATGCAATAAAGAGAAAAAGCAACGTGAGAATCCTAGGAGTGGTAATCTCTGAGGATCCCACTTTCAAGGATCGCAACAGTATCACGATCACAGCTGCGAAGAAAATGATAGGATGGATAACGAGAACGTTCAAAACAAGAGATGCCATGACTATGATGATCCTTTTAAAATCACTTGTTCTCTGGAATATTGCTGTACATTAACATCTCCGTTCAAAGCAGGTGAAATTGCAGATCTAGAAAGTGTACAGAGAACCTTTACTGCACACACAAGTTCTATCAAACACCTCAATTACTGGGAACACTTTGAAGCACTTGACTTGTCCTCGTTGGAGCGCAGGCGAGAGATATATATCATAATCTACACATGGAAAATCCTAGAAGAAATGGTCCCGAATCTGTACACAGAAATCACTCCCTACGAAAGTGTTAAAGACTAGGTAGGCGGTACACTGTCGTGGTTAACATGGGTAATGGTGGTCAACATCGGTAATGGTGGTTAACATGGGTTACAGCAGTTAAGATGGGTAATGGTGGTTAACATGGGTAATGGTGGTTAACACGGTAATGGTGGCTAACAATGGATAATGGTGGTTAACATGGGTAATGGTGGCTAACAATGGATAATGGTGGTTAACATGAGATGGTGGACAACATCAGTAATGGTGGTTAACATGGGTAATGGCGGTTAACATTAGAAATGAATGCGTTAACAATGTGTAATGGAAGTTAACAGGTACTGACTGGTTAACAATGGCTTATGGTGTTAACATGGGTACATGAGTGGATAACCACGCTTAAACAGGTTAACACATGGTGTCATGGTGGTTAGCAAGGGTAATGATGGTTAACATTCGTAATGATGGTTAACAATGTGTAATGGGGGTTAACATGGGTAATGATGGTTTAAACAAAGGATAAAGTGGTATAACAATGGGTAATGATGTTAGCATGGGACATGTGGTAACATGAGTAGGGGCCCAATACTGAACCGTTGAGTTCTCGCCTTTTGTTTGGCAATAGGCGAGAACAGAAATACTTTGGGTTTCTTTCGATTTCATTTTAATGGCTTTAGTTCTTCCCGCGATTCCTGACTCCTAAAGATCTTTATTTAGGCCTTAATTCATGCATGCTATTCTCTGACCAGTGTCTCCCTACACCACATTTCCAGATATAGTGACCTCTTTTAGCCGCTCTTGTTATTCTTTTCCGTCCGCCTGTAAAGGGAGCGCCTGTCCTCTTTCTGTTTTACATCTACACCTCCTTTTATCTTAGAGGAATAAGCCTTGTGCATACAACGAGTGCACCGATTAATCTGTTCTAGGCATAAGTTGGGTCTGTGTTGCTTAGTATATCCTTCCCCAGCTTATATCGGATAGGACTTGGTTTTTACTTGGTCCCACTTGTACTACTACTACTACATACTACTGGCTAACACAACTACTGAACTACTATACTACTACTACTATACACTACTACTACATCTACTATACTACTACTACTATACTACTACTCCTACTATACTACTGCTACTATACTACTACTACTTACTACAGCTACTATACTGCGCGAGCCTACTTAACTACTACATACTACTTAACTACTATACTAACTACTACTATACTACTACTATACTACTATACTACTACTACTATTACACCTACTACTACTACTATACTACTCTACTACTATACTATACTGCTACTATACTACTACTACTACGCTATACTACAACTACTACGACTACTGACTACTACTACTATACTACTACTATACTACTACTATACTACTAACTACTACTACACTACAACTACTACTACTACTACTACTACTACTACTACTACTCTTCTATACTACTATATACTATACTACTACACTGTACAACTACTACTATACTACTACTATACTACTACACACTTCTATACTACTACTACATACTAGCTACTAACTACAACTACTACTGCTGACTATACTAGCTACTATACTACTACTACAAAACTACACTATACGTCTTACTACTATACTACACTACTACAAATACTACTACTATACTACGACAACAAACTACTATACTACTACTACAACTACTACTACTACTACTACAACTAATAACACTCAACTACTGACTACTTACTATACTACTACTACTACTACAACTAACTACTATACTACTACTAACTCCACTAAACTACTATAACTACTATACAACTAATACAACTATACTACTATACTACTAATACTTACAATAACTACTATACTTACTAATACTAACTATACTACTATACTACTAACTATACTACTTCTACTATACTACTACTACTACTAAACTACTACTATACTACTACTACTTCTATACTACTATTCTATACTACTAACTATCAACTACTACTAAACTACTACTGTCTGTACTCCTACACACTACTGCAATATTACTACCACTACTAATACTATTTGCAAGACTACTACTACTACTATAACTACTGCTTCTAATACTACTACTACTAACTACGCTACTATACTACTACTATTAATACTAGTACTATATTACTACAACTATTTTCCTACTACTATACTACTGCTACTATACAGACGCACTATACTACTACACTATACTACTACTATACTACTACTACCAAACTACTAACTACTATACTACTCAACGACTATACTACGGGGGGGCTACTGCTACTATTCTACTACTACTATACTACTACTACTATACACTACTACTATACTACTACTACTATACTACTGCACATACACTACTGCAATATTACTACCACTACTTAACAATTGCAAGACTACTAACACTATACTATTGCTAGACTATACCACTACTATACGCAACTATACATATTACTACTATACTATTACTACTATACTATTAGCTACAATACTACTACTGCTATACTACTACTATACTACTACTACTACTACTATGCGACTAACTACTACTACTATACTACAACTATACTATTAACTACTACTACTACTACTACTACTATACTACTACTAACTCACTACTACTACTACTACTACACTACTATACTATTGCTACTATACTTCTACTATACTGCTACGACTGTACTATTACACTACTACTACTATACTACTACTACTACCTATACTACATACACTATTGCTACTACTACTACTTATACTACTACTATACTACTATTACTATTCTACTATAACTATACTAATACTACAATTTCTAACTATACTAACCTACTACTACTATGCTACTACTAACTATTATACTACTACTTATGCAACTACAACACTACGACTAAAACGTACTACTACTACTATACTAACTATACTACTACTATACTACTACTATACTGAAGGTAAATCAGGAACAAGATAGGCCACACTCACAAGTTCCTCGGTCAAGCTCACAGACAGTGATAAGGAAATGTGTAGAATATTTAACACATACATCCTTTCAGTTCTTACAAAGGAGGATACCACGATATTCCATAAATGATAAATTATGTAGAACAGGACGATTAATAAACCTGTGCACGATTAAGGGTCAGAAGTGACATGGTCCTTAGGCAAATAGATTAAATAAAAACCTACAAATCCCCAGGCCCTGATGAACTGAAAGCAAGGGTTTCTAAAGGGAATGTAAAGAGGAGCTTAGCAAACCTTGGCTAATCTTTCAACCATATCACTACAAACAGGCATGGAGTGCCAGATAAGTGGAAATGGCAAAGGTGATACCTATTTTCAAAGCAGGTGACAGGTCCCCTTACTTCGCGAACTATAAACCGCTAAGCCTTTACCTCCAGAGTGTAAAATCTTATGGAATCAATAATTGCCGAGGCAGTCCGTATCACCTTGAAAAGCACAAATTAATCAACGAATCTCAGCAATGGTTAACCAAGGGGCGTTTCCTGCCTTACGAATTTATAACTTTTTTCACTAAGGTATTTGAGGAGGTAAATTCATGGTATGAATATGATATTGTGTAATAAAGGACGTCAGACGGCTATTTGACAGGGTCCCACATTAGAGACTATTGAGGAAAAATTAAGGCACATGGAATAGGAGGAGAAATTTTTTCCTGGATAGAGGCATGGTTAGACAAATAGGCAGCAGAGAGTTTGCATACATGGGGAGAAATCAGAGTGGGGAAAGCGTCCACTAGCGTGTTCCACAGGGGTCACAGTGTTGGGCCCCCTGCTGTTCACAATCTACATATAAGAACATAAGAACATAAGAACGAAGGAACACTGCAGAAGGCCTACTGGCCCATGCGAGGCAGGTCAAGACTCCTAACCGGCTTAAGCCAATGCACCCAACCTAGTCAGGTCAGGTCACATTGACTTAAGGTGCGGAAAACGGCATCCGACTAAGTAGCCTGTCAAACAAACCTTACTGAAGTCCATATAACGCAATATCATATTCATTACCAGACCCACCTCCTCACATACCTTAGTGAAAAAAATTAATAAATTCGTAGGCAGGAACGCCCCTTTGTAAAACCATGTGAGATTCGTTGATTAATTATATTCTTTTTCAAGTTGCTCACGAAATGCTCTCGGCAGTTATTGATTATCCATAAAATTTTTCCCACTAAGAAGGCTAGCTTATTGGTCAATAGTTCGAAGCTAAGGACCTGTCCCCTGCTTTTTGAAAATAGGTATCACATTTGCCATTTCCACTTATCTGCACCATGCCAGTTTGTAGTGATATGTTGAAAAGATTAGCCACCGGTTTTGTTTTTTTTGGTGGTAGTTTTTTTTTTTGCTTAAAGCTCCACTTTACATTCCTTTAGAACCCTTTGCATACAGTACTTCAGCGCCTGGCGGATTTGTTAATTTTTTTAATCAGTTTGCCTAAGAACCATGTCACTTGTGACATGGTAGATTACAGTGTGGCCAGCAGTAACAGCCGCGTTGATCAGTGCCCTGATCCCCCGAGGCCTGGTCTGAGACTGGCGGCGGGGACGTTGACCCCGGAATTCCCTCCAGGTAGTCTCCAGGTAGGTAATTCGTGCATAGTTTATCATCATCCTGTTCAACATAATTTGTATTTCTGGATATCTCTAGTATCTTCCTGAAGTAAAAAACAGAGAAGAATGATGTGTTAAAAATTCTACACATTTTCCTATCACTGGTCTGAAGCTGACCCGTGTACTTTTGAGTGGGCTATATTGTCCCTGATCTTACTCGGTTATACCTGAACGAATCCTTTTGGGTTAGTCTTCGATTCTCTTGCAACCTAACCTCATAACACTTTTTGCTTTACTTATTTCCTATTTTTATTTTCTCTCTTTAACTGAATATATTTGATTTCTTAATTGCACCACTCCTCTTTAGATTTTGCCTATATATGCCTCTTTTGACCTATGGAGAACATGCTTTTAAACTATGTTAATTCATTTAGATCTTTTTCTTGATCTGATTTCCTTATTTGGAACATAAGTTGTCTGAGCAGCTAGAACTATGCCCTGGAAAATGGTCATATCCCGGGGCCCCCTCCCAATCATCACCACCTAACCTGTACGCTACCAGACAGGACATTTCCATTCAACAAGCCCACCCAAGTACTTTTTCAGATCTCTTATGAAATCAGCAGGGAGCAGAAGTCAGGGACAGAGACTTGATTGCCATTATTAGGGGATAATAAAACATGTTTCCTGCACTTGCAATAATCTTAGCCATTTATCTCCTTATTTTCTTACACTTCAGCTAATCAGTCCCTGCTGCCCTTTGCTGTCTCCCTTTGTTTGCTACATGATCTAATTGTCTTATATTATAACTTCATACGAATGTCTTTTATACACTTCCAGTTTCAAAACCCTAGAGTTTGCAACTGACTGATAAATTGAAAATCTTTCAGTCGGGGATAATATTAAAATTGATTTTTCTGTAAATGTAGGTTGCATAATAGTACAAGTGAATGTTTTGTACAGTGAGTAGGTTTAGGTACTTAAAGACTTGAGGAGGGGGAGGTTGTCTAGCAGCGGACTGTGTAATCATTGCACTCCAGCTTTTTGTTGGGTTATTATTGGCTTTAGGTGATTTGTCGTTGTGGAACCCTAGGCACAAATAGCATAGGTGAGGTAAGGGTAGATCAGTGGATAGTATAGCGCAAGTAGTGTTTGTGGTACATGGTAACGTATCTTTGAGAGGATGCCAACTATTTCAGGTACTTTTTTTGTTGAATTGGATATGGGTGTTGAAATTCAGGTTGCTGTCAAGGTGTAGGCCCAGGAATTTTCCCTCATGTTTAGCAGTAAGGATTTTGTTGAGCATAATGTTCAGATGGACCTCACTTACTCTACTCCCAAGCATAATGTAAAAGAGTTTATACTAAGTGTAACTTTATTGACAGTCATCCAGGTTTGTATTTTTGCAATAGTGTGGAGTGAGGCTAGATTAGGGTGGGAAATGACAAAAGTCATGTCATTAGCAAAGAGAATAGGCATAAGTTGTGATAAGCTTGGAAGATCGTAGATGTATAAATGGAAAAGGGGGGGGCCAAGAACGCTTTTATGTGGTACACCAGTGTCCAGGGGTCTTGATAGAGACGTAATGGTTTCTATTAGTAAGGTAATTATCAAGCCTGAGGAGTAGGATGCTGTGATCTACTGTATCAAAAGCTTTCTTAAGGTCGATAAAGAGTTCAGACAGATATTCGTTTTCAAGTGCTGTGTAAAGTAGGTCTAGCACTTTTATTATTGCGTCATTTGTGCTTTTGTTTCTCCTGATGCCAAAGTAGCAGGGGTTGAGGATGCTTTGTGATGTTATGAAGGAGTATAGTCTTTTGTGTATGAGCTTCTCAAGATTTTGGAAAGTAAAGGCAAGTTTGATGTTGGCCTGTAGCTGCTTACATCTGTTGGGTCACCACCTTTGTGTATTGCTATTTTGAGTGATGTCGGGAAGGTGGTGGTTTCTAATGATTTGTTAAAAAGTAATGCAATGGTGGGTGAAAGTATTTGAGCCGCTCGTTTGTACAATAGTTGTGGTACTTGGGTTATATTTCCTGATTTGTTTTTAGCAAGTTAATAATCATGGTAACCTCAGTGGGTCTGTTGATGCAAGATGGCAAGATGCAAGTTGATTCATTTGTATATGGGATCCTATAGTTGAGAAGTCATTTGTCTTGTTAGCTGTATCAACAGGCTGGAGTTTCGGTTTGTTTGGTTTAGTTAGTATAATATTACTAGCTTTGTTCAGTTGTGGTGCCCACGATCTGAAAGAGTGTCTTCCAGTTCTTTTCATATCTCCTCTTGAGTTTCAGTGAATCTATTAGAATAGTATAGCTGTTTGGAATTTCTGATTAATTTGGTGAGGACTGACGTACAGTATTTAATATTTTTTTAGTTATTAAGCCCCTTCTCTATTGTTTTTCATATTGATGTTTCATATCGATGGATCTTATGATACTGTTAGTAAGCCATGGACAGCTTTGTTTTTTATTAGTGATCTGTTTAGTTTTCATGGGACAACGTTTGTTATATAGTCTATGTATTTTGTTTAGAAATATGTTTACCCATTCATCGGTACCAACAGCATTGGAAAATTCTGTAGGCCAGTCAGTTGAGCTTAGTTCTGCAGTGAAGCTACTTATTGATACCTCATCATGGAGTCGAAAAGATTACTCATTATAATCCACTGATTGCTTACAAATGTTTGTTAGGAAGAAAGTTGGGTAGTGGTCAGTAGTGTTGTCAGTGATTATCCTTGCTTTATGGGGGCTAGTATATTTGTCTTATGTATGGTCAATTATGGTTGCACTCGCCTCAGTCTTGGTTTTGTAAATTGCTGGTATAAGGAATGTATTGTTCACATTGTTAGTGAAGTCAGCAAAGGTTGGTCATCTGTTAGGCCAAGGTTGATGTTAAAATCTCCTGCTAGTAGTAGGTGGTGCTTATTC
>NC_069450.1:2020309-2044506 GCF_026875155.1 Cherax quadricarinatus | reverse complement strand
CTTGTTGACGAGGCTCGACCTGGAAGGTACGGTACGAGTCTCGGCAACAACATCAAGACACTCTGTTTCCTCACTGTCGGCAAGAGTATCACTGCCAGGGCGGCGAACGCATTGTGGACAGGGACAGAATACAGCGACTCCAACAGGGTTACTATGTCTTTCGCTGATTTCTCGGACGTGCCTCTTCCCCCGAACTAGTGGAAGGGCTTCTACTAGCACGTGCATTGTGCGACGACTGCTTGCTCCACTCAGCTGACAGCATACTTCGCAGCTTGTTACACTCATTGGAGGTATGACTGGAAGTATTGTGGTACATACAGACTCCCTCGCGAGACTGAGCATGGGGACGGTGACGGTTACTTTGATACTGAGCGTGGGGACGGTGACGGTTACTTTGATACTGAGCGTGGGGACGGTGACGGTTACTTTGCGGGGACTTAGGTTTGTAACACTCCGATCGGTAGTGCCCGCATTTGCCACAGTTGAAACAAGTCACTATGCGCTTAGCAGGTGAGGTTGGAGGTGGTGTTTGCTGGCAACGTTTTGCCTTGGTCCAGGAAGTCGATGACTGCTTTTTTGTATGAGACTGACTGTTGTTACTGTGGTCAATATTTTTACTTGGGCGAGTGTTAGTGGGACTGGGGTAAGAAACTTTGTGGGCTGGCTGTCTGACAGCAGCGGCAAAAGTGACTTCCGGCTGCGCCCGCGGGGTCACTGTGGGCAGCGCCTGAAGGATAGGTATAGGATCATCCGCAAAGCGACAAACCTTGCCTTGCTCGGCAGGCAGCTTGATCGCATCAATGGCATCATATGCACCCAGGACGTCGTGCTGAGGGCCGAGTCCTAGCGCATCAATGGCACCCCGGAGGTTAGGGGGGCATCCCTCCGCATGATGCCTACAGCCAGCATGGGGATGATGTCTTTAGCTTTAATACAGTCATCACCATTCACCCACTTAGTGGAGCTGATGGCATCAGTAAAATCTTTGGCGGCTTGCTCAAACCGGCAAATGCAAGCCAGGGGGCTTTCGTGCCGGTATTGACATCGGGCCAAGACACTGGTAATGATCTCAATGTAATGGCGTTGGCGACTACGCCGAAAATAACACCTAAATTCCTCCTTAAGTTCGTCCCAAGACTGAATCTCACAAACGCGATTGAGCTGCACAAAGGCACCTATAACATCCCGGGTGAGATCCACTGCTGCAACAGCAGCACAAATGTACTGTGCATCCATGGGACTATCAAATAGGGCCTTGACAGTCGTCTCGACTGACTGCAGCCATGGCTCTAACCTATTTGAACGACCGTCAAAAAGAAGGGTCGGGTATGGATGATTAGCCGGCCCACTGGTGGTCGAGACTTGAGCCACAAGTTGACCAACTGTCACGGGGGCTTCGATGCCCTGCCGCTTGTTCACGCTGGCTGAGGCACCATTGTAGCATCAGCAGAATCTGGACTAACGGTACGGCCACTGCGTGTTTTAGCCATGACGTCTATTGTTCAACGCATAGTAGGTCACGAAGAGGGTAAACAGGTCAGAGCAAGAAATGGTATGCACTGGCTACAGTTCAACACAAGAGTCAGAGAGAACACGACATCACGGTACTAGGTAAACTGCTTAGTGATGGAAATAATTTGAGCAAAACAACAACAAAAAAAAAAGTGGTACACTCTGAAACACAAAATAAGAGATGTATGCAAGTGAATGAACTACAGGGAATTGCACAAAATGATGCTAAGGGTGGTCAATAATTTCACCAGGAGACTGGCAACAAAATTTATGAAAAGTAGTTGAACTGTAAATACTGGTAGCAAAAGTTGCACAAAATTTAAATAAATCAAATAGGGCCTTGACAGTCGTCTCGATTGACTGCAGCCATGGCTCTAACCTATTTGAACGACCGTCAAAAAGAAGGGTCGGGTATGGATGATTAGCCGGCCCACTGGTGTCAGTGTCAGCGTGCCTCGTTGTGCTCCGGGTTTTCTCGTGTTTTCACGGTTGCTCTTACGTGCTAGAACTTTAATTTGTGTCATCAATCCTATACGATACATCCGTTCTAGCGCCTGGAACCAATCTTGGGCGGGGAAAACATTATTACTGAGTCAAAAAAGGAGAATTAGTGTGCACTACCTAGCAGAGTTTACTGCCAGAGGGGAATCATAGGCCTGTGTTCCATGTGAAAAAATAATAATAATTGAACTTTGTGTCAGAGGAAAGAAAGTCTCCCTGAAAATTGAGTATACATAGTGTATAGGTATACTACAGTTGCTCCCTAGTATATTGATGATAAAGGCTTAAAGTGTCAGTTGGAAAACAGGTGAATTTGTAAATGAAGTGATAAGCCTATAGAGGCAGGTGCCAGAAGTCGCCAGAAACTTACCACAGGTCAGCTGTTTTAATAATCTTCCTGGCATGCTAGTGTACTCACATATAATCTAGTGATACCAGTGAATAGCAGAATACAATGTTGTAGTAGCAACTAACAGTTTTATAATGGTACTTAGTGGAGTGGAGTGACTTTCATTAGTTTCTTTTTTCTTGAAATACCAGACATATACTGTGAATTTCATATAACCTGTAGTTACCAGCGGTCGCAATATACACGAGAAGCAAATATTACTACAGAAAAAAGCGTCCTTCCTCCAAAATTTGCACCAGTCAACTTATAGTGATAATATAGCATTTATTGTGGTTAAGACGGAAAAAAAAAATAGAAAAGCTAGATACAGCGATTGATAAACAAGGGTTGAGGTCGACCG
Source organism: Cherax quadricarinatus (assembly GCF_026875155.1). NCBI lineage: Eukaryota > Metazoa > Arthropoda > Malacostraca > Decapoda > Parastacidae > Cherax > Cherax quadricarinatus. The sequence goes on along the minus strand of NC_069450.1, from coordinate 2,041,744 downwards.
TTCGTCATTGTAGGAGCTGCCAGCAGTCACCGGCTCTTCAACACGCAAGTTATACTTTTGTATCAATCAAATCACATATTACTCGGGTAGATAATTTCCAGTAGATCCTTCATGTGTTAACCCAAATCACCGACCAGTATGTTTTAAATAAGCGACCCACTGATCAGATCAGATCGACTGGTCCGAACCCTTGACTGGTCCGAACCCTTGACTGGTCCAAACCCTGGACTGGTTTCAAACGGTTTCGTTGGACAATAAAGCAGACTGTAAATGGATGGGGTTGTAGGCGCCCTTATAAACACAAACATTAAATATATATCAGGAATGTGCACGGTAAGCTGTCCAATATACAAAAACAGTTAGAAACAGAAATACAAATAGCTAGAGCTTCATTTAACGAGGTTATTAATAGAATATTCAAGAGGTTGCTAGTAGAATTGCAGTAAATCAACCATCCAAATCATTATGAAGCTGTGTGTAGTCTGTGGTCAGTCAAACAAACGGGCTTCCACATGCATAAATTGTCATTTATGTGGAAATTGGTGTCACGCCCCTTGTGCAGATATCCAAGAACTAGCTACAAGCAGTATTAAAACAGGGAAGTGTTTTTGGGTATGCCCAAATGAGATAAATCTGTGGACTAAAATCACAAGGGATATTAAAAGAGGTCAACATCAAGCTGCTTCACAGAAAACCTGGAAGCTTTCTACAACAGATGGGAACATAAAAGTCTGGGCTGAATGGTACTGCCCTTGATACTGGCCATGTAGTCAGAAACTGTAAGGCTGGAGATGAAGTCCTGGTAGTCAGTAAATGTGGGGCTGATAGTGCTGTCCTGGGAGACAGTAATGGTGAAGCTGGAGGTGCTGTCCTGGGAGACAGTAATGGTGAAGCTGGAGGTGCTGTCCTGGGAGACAGTAATGGTGAAGCTGGAGGTGCTGTCCTGGGAGACAGTAATAGTGAAGCTGGAGATGCTGTCCTGGGAGACAGTAATGGTGAAGCTGGAGATGCTGTCCTGGGAGACAGTAATGGTGAAGTTGGAGATTTTGTCCAGGTAGTCGGGAATTATACGCAGGAAGGAATACATATAAATGACCTCATAGGGGACAGGAGCCATAGTAGGGAAACAAGTGTAGTCAAAGATAAGATAAAACCAATATTGCAAACTAGAAATACCGCAGGAAATAGCAAACAAGAGGACTCCACTAGCAATAGTGAGGATAATTACCAAAAAACAACTGGTGGGAGCTCCATTGTTGGTGCTAGGGAGGATAGAAGTAAGACAGGGAAACATGCACCAAAGGAATACAGAACACAGAAACCCAAGGCAAATGGAAACCAAGCCTGTGCACATATTATGCACTCGGTATCTGCTGGCATGGGAAATCTGGAAAAACAGATGGGACGTGCAACTATGACCACCCTAGAAAATGACATGCCCATATGACAACAGGAAAATGCAAACACCCTTCCTGTAAGCTTTTTCACCCTGAACTGTGTACCTCTTCAGTACAGGAAAGACTGTGCTATAACTTAAATTGCCAGGCATACCATCTAAAGGGGACAAAAAGATACAAAACATCCAGGCCATGGGAAAACCTGGGTAGCCACAGCCACTCAAGAGGGAGAGGTTTTTTTAGTGCCAGGAAGGAAAAAAAACTTGCAGAAATGGCAGAAATCGTACACCAAATCCAGTCATTCCTGGAGTGGAACCACAGTCGATGGCCTCCACTCCAAACCAACAGATACAGATACTAATGCCGGAAAAAAAATCCCCCCCCCAGTACCAACAATACCACCAGTCCGATAACATTCTTCTTTGCAAATATACAGGGTCTAAAGCCAGCAACAAACAACAAAATACCTTTCATCCGTGGACTGCTTGCAGAGGCAAGGCAATGTTCACGGCTTTCACTGAGACCCACATAAAGGATCACTTGGACAATGAAATATGGATCCCAGGTTACAACCTATACAGATGTGACAGAGTGAACAGGCAAAAAAGGGGGGTTGGCCTGTACATTGCAGAGTCACTTGTTTGCACAGAACTGCTAAATGCCTCAAATGATGTAGTGGAAGTTTTAGCAGTAAAGGTCGAGAACCAAAACCTAGTCATTGTGGTAGTCTACAAGCCTCCGGATGCAACATCCCAGCAATTCCAGGAACAGCTTGTTAAAAAATTGACCACTGTCTGGAAAATCTTCCAGCTCCTGCACCCAACATCTTGCTCCAGGGGGATTTCACTTAAGGCACCTAAAATGGAGGAATATAGCAAATAATATTGTTGCAGTAATAACACCAGGAGGCAGCTCTGATGAAAACTCACACTCACACGAGCTTTTAAAACCTCTGCACAAAATTCAATTTAAACCAGCAAATAATAGAGCCTACTAGACTGGAGAATACACTAGACCTCATCTTCACTAACAATGATGATCTGATAAGAAATATCACCATATCAAAAACAATATACTCAGATCACAACATAATTGAGGTTCAGACATGTATGCGCGGAGCCCCAGACCGACAAAATGAGAGTAGTCACGAGGGAGCATTCACCAAATTCAACTTCAATAACAAAAACATAAAGTGGGACCAAGTAAACCAAGTCCTAACCGATATAAGCTGGGAAGATATACTAAGGAACACAGACCCCAACTTATGCCTAGAACAGATTAACTCGGTGGCACTCGATGTATGCACAAGGCTTATTCCTCATAGAAAAAGGAGGAGTAGATGTAAAATAGAAAGAGACAGGCGCTCCCTTTACAGGCGATGGAAAAGAATAACAGAGCGGCTAAAAGAGGTCAATATATCTGAAATGTGTAGGAGGACACTGGTCAGAGAAATAGCAAGCATCGAACTTAGCTAAAAGAATCCTTTAGGAGTCAGGAATCGCGGGAAGAACTAAAAGCCATAAATGAAATCGAAAGAAACCCAAAGTATTTCTTCTCCTATGCCAAATCAAAATCGAGAACAACGTCCAGTATTGGACCCCTACTTACACAAGATGGGTCCTACACAGATGACAGCAAGGAAATGAGTGAGCTACTCAAGTCCCAATATGACTCAGTTTTTAGCAAGCCGCTAACCAGACTGAGAGTCAAAGATCAAAATGAATTTTTTATGAGAGAGTCACAAAATTTGATTAACACAAGCCTATCTGATGTTATCCTGACGCCAAATGACAGGCGATAAATGACATGCCCATGCACTCTGTCCCAGGGCCAGACTCATGGAACTCTGTGTTCATCAAGAACTGCAAGAAGCCCCTATCACGAGCCTTTTCCATCCTATGGAGAGGGAGCATGGACACGGGGGTCATCCCACAGTTACTAAAAACAACAGACATAGCCCCACTCCACAAAGGGGGCAGTAAGCAACAGCAAAGAGCTACAGACCAATAGCACTAACATCCCATATCATAAAAATCTTTGAAAGGGTCCTAAGAAGCAAGATCACCACCCATCTAGAAACCCATCAGTTACACAACCCTGGGCAACATGGGTTTAGAACAGGTCGCTCCTGTCGTCTCAACTATTGGATCACTACGACAAGGTCCTAAATGCACTAGAAGACAAAAAGAATGCAGATGTAATATATACAGACTTTGCAAAAGCCTTCGACAAGTGTGACCATGGCTGTAATAGCGCACAAAATGCGTGCTAAAGGAATAACAGAAAAGTCGGTCGATGGATCTATAATTTCCTCACTAACAGAACACAGAGAGTAGTTTGTCAACAGAGTAAAGTCCGAGGCAGCTACGGTGAAAAGCTCTGTTCCACTAGGCACAGTACTCGCTCCCATCTTGTTCCTCATCCTCATTATCCGAACATAGACAAGGATGTCGCCACGCTCCGTGTCTTCCTGCGATGACACCCGAATCTGCATGACAGTGGTCTTCCAGTGCAGGACACTGCCAAAGCTCCAGGCGGACATCAACCAAATCTTTCAGTGGACTGCAGGAAAACAATATGAAGTTCATCGATGAGAAAATTCAATTACTCAGATTTGGTAAACATGGAGGAAATTATATCTTCATCAGAGTACAAAACATTTCTGGCCACAAAATAGAGAGAAACACCAACGTCAAAGACCTGGAGAGGTGATTCTTGTCGGTGGATCTCACCTTCCAAGGACCATAACATAGTTTCAATCACATCTGCTAGAAAAATGACAGGATGGATAATGAGAACCTTAAAACTAGAGAGGCCAAGCCAGATGGACACTCTTCAGGTCACTTGTTCTATCTAGGCTGGAATATTGACTGCACACCTAAACAGCACACTTTCAAGGCAGTGTGAAGTGCCACCTAGAAAAAATGTACAGAGAACTTTCACGGCGTGCATAACAGAGATAAAAACTCAATTACTGGGAGCGCTTGAGGTTCCTAAACCTGTATATCCCTGGAATGCAAGGAGGGCGAGATAAATGATTATATAACCTGAAATCCTAGAGGGACTAGATACCGAAATTGCAGCACGAAAATCACTCACTACGAATGCAATGACTTGGCAGACGATGCACATCACCATTGAAACGCAGGGGTGTCACTAGCACGTTAAGAGACCATACAAAAAGTGCCAGGGGCCCGAGACTGTTCAACTGCTCCAGCACACATAGGGGATTACCAACAGACCCCTGGCAGTCTTCAGTGCACTGGACATGCACCTAAAGTCAGTTTCTGATCAGCCGGGCTGTGGCTCGTACGTAGTTTGTTGTGGCAGCCAAGCAGCAACCTGCCTGATGTTCAGGCTCTGATCCACAGGGAGGCCTGAGTCACGACCAGACGGGGGGCATGTTGCACCCGCCGCGTCACTTTGTCAAGCCTAATCGCTCACTCCTGTTACGGTGCGAGTACAAGGGCCTCTCCTTGAACCGTCCGTGCACACGTGCAACGTGGTAAGTTGCAAGCCCTTTAGTTGTCAATATGCACAGTCGAGAATTTCCCTGCAAATGAATACCTCACTTGTCGATCTTGTTGGTGAGCCTACAGAGGGCAGCAGCAACTTAAAAAGGCACAAATTATGAAACTAGTCAGAACAGACGGCTTAGGGCTGTCAGTTCTGTTTAGTTCATATTTTGTTATTTGATTTAAATTGTTCAGTGTTAACCAGTTATACACTTTAACCTCTCACATTCAGTTTGCAAGTAATTCCTGTGTGCTGTTTTAATTTTGTTAGTTGCACCAGCAAGTTAGTACAGATTGTTGACAAACCCTGACTGTTTTTGTTTGTTAGTGTGTTTTTTTTCTTTAATATGTGTAATCTTCAATTACTTACGTATTTAGTTTATTCTACCTGCAAGTGATTTACAATCTGTGCCTAGCCCATTACACTTTTATCCTGTTTCCCATTTATTTTGTCTACATATATTCTATGTTTTATCTGTGATATTCACCAATGTGCATGACATTTTGCTATGTTGTATACCCAAGTCTTGAGTGCATTTTGGGAACCTGCTTATTTACCATTAATTACCAAAATTACTTGTGCAAGTTCATTTTGTTGACCTTGAGATTGTGAAATTTTTGTTTTTGCCAGGTACACAACTGCTTACACCGTTAACCTGTGCCCTATTCTTGAAATTTAATATTTTGCATTTTTATTATTTTATTTTGTGTGCATTATAGCATTTCTTGATACAGTGTATTTTTTTTTTTCTGTGATTTTGGCATATTCCATACTCTGATTTCTTTGCTGTGCCAACTTCCCTTAGTGCACAGTGAATTACCTTTTCTTTGCATTCCAATATGCAACTGCCAGCACTGCATCTTTTTATAAACTGTGCTTGCAGCACGTTTAGTGTGTGTTGTACGGATTATTTTAAATTTTGTGCAATTTTTGCTACCAGTATTTACGTCAACTACTGTTATAAATTTTGTTTCCTGTTCTGGTGAAATTATTGACCACCTTTGATCATTTTGTGCACTTCCCTGTAGTTCATTCACTTGCCTTACTTCTCTTATTTTGTGCTTCAGTTGTACCACTTTTTTTTTTTTGTTGTTTTGCTCATTATTTCTATCCATAAGCAGTTTACCTAGGAACGTGGTGCCGTCGTTCTCTCTGACTCTGATGTTGAATTGTAGCCAGTGCATACCTTTCTTGCTCTGACATGTTTACCTCTTCGTGACCTACTTGCGTTTGAACAATAGACGTCATGGCTTAGACACGCTGTGGCCGTACCGTGGTCCAGATTCTGCTGATGTAGCAATGGTGCCTCAGCCAGCGTGAACACGCTGCAGGGCATCGAAGCCCCCGTGACAGTCTTGGTCAACTTGTGGCTCATAAGTTCGACCACAGTGGGCGGATATCATCCATTACCCGACCCTTTCTTTTTGTCGGTTCGTTCTAATAGGTTAGAGCATGGCTGCAGTCAGATCGAGGACGACTGTCAAGGCCTTATTTGATAGTCCCATGTTGCACAGTACATTCGTGCTGCTGTTGCCGCAGTGGATCTCACCGGGATGTTATAGGTGCCTTTGTGCAGCCAAATCGCATTTGTGAGATTCAGTCTTGGGACGAGTTAAGGAGGAATTTAAGCATTATTTTCGGGCGTAGTCGCCAACGCCATTACATTGAGATCATTACAGATGTCTTTGCCGAATGTCAATACCAGCACGAAAGCCCCTGGCTTGCATTTGCCAGTTTGAGCAAGCCGCCAAAGATTTTACTGATTGCCATCAGCTCCCTAAGTGGGTGAATGGTGTCGACTGTATTAAAGCTAAAGACTTCATCCCAATGACTGGCTGTAGGCATCATGCGGAGGGGTGCCCCACCCCCTAACTCCGGGGGTGCCATTATGCGCTAGGGACTCGGCCCTCAGCTCGAGTCCTGGGTGCATATGATGCCATGATGCGATCAAGCTGCCTGCCGAGCAAGGACAAGGTTTGTCGCTTTGTGGATGTCCTATTCCCATCCTTCTGGCACGTGCAGTGGACCCCCACGGGCACAGCCGAAGTCACTTTGCCGCTGCTGGTTCTGACAGCCAGCCCACAAGTTCTAACCAGTTCCCACTAACACTCGCCCCAAGTAAAAATATTGACCACACAGTAACAACTGTCGTCTCATACAAAAAAAGCAGTCATCGACTTCCTGGGCCAAGGCAAAAACGCTTGCCCGCAAACACCACCTCCAACCTACTGCTAAGCGCCATAGTGACTTGTTTCAACTGTGGCAAATGCGGGGCACTACCGTTCGGAGTGTTTCAAACCTAAGTCCCACAAAGTTACCGTCACCGTCCCCACGCTCAGTATCAAGTAACTGTCCACCGTCCCCATGCTCAGTATCAAAGTAACCGTCACCGTCCCCATTGTTCGTCTCGCGACGGGGATGTCTGTATGTACTCAATACTGCCAAGGTCATACCTCCAATGAGTGTAACAAGCTGCGAAGTATGCTGTCAGTGAGTTGGAGCAAGCCAGTTGTTGCACAATTGCACGTGCTAGTAAAAGCCTTCCACTAGCTTGGGGGAAGAGGCAGCGTCCGAGAAACCAGCGAAAGACATAGTATCCTGTCGGAGTCAATTTATTCACATCTGTCCGCAATGCATCTGGTTGCCCTGGGCAGAGTGATGACGCTGCGGACAGTGAGAAGCAGAGTGTCTTGACGTTGTTGCCGGACTCGTACCATACCTTCCAGGTTGAGCCTCGTTCAACAAGCATCGAGGCCTCAAGCAGTCTGTGACTCCGGGGATTTCATCGCCTGTCATGCCTTCAGGTTCAGTATTGACAACGTGTGGACCGCTCTCGAGTCCACTGTCTACCTTAAGCCTGGTCCAGCTTTCTAGTACTGGTTCATTGGTTTTAACATGTCCACCACTCTTTTCTGAGAATTGGCCTTCACGTCGGCCCATGTTGACAGAGCCGGTCTGTCTTCCAGACTTGAGAGGAGTCTCAGGTAATCCGCTGATGTTTTGTAGTGTCGTACAATGTTAGATTTTGCAGTCCAGTGGTCACAATCTGGCCGCAAAAATTCTTAGTGTAGATAGTATTTGTTTTTCCCTGGTGACTGATCATAGGGTTCAAAAACCATGGCGCCTTAGGATCTGCTATAGATCCAGCCGAGTGGAAAGCAGGAATTCAATGGAGTGGATGTTGCCCTTCTGGGGCATGGCTTAGATCCACTACATGCTACCTCTGTCTCAGTAGTATGCACAGTGCCCTGGAATCGATGGAAAACCGGTGGGTTTTCATAGCACATCTCTCCCCGGGGTCGGTCTCTTGTCTAGATCGACCTCGTAAGTAGGAGCTCGTTGCCCATACCTCCTGGCCTCTGCGCTTAGAGTTACCAGTTGAACCCAGTTTGGGACGCCCGTATAACCTTCACTCTAACTCTGACGCTGTTGTAGGGAGAACAGCAGTTGTTAAGCTCAGATCCTGTCGCAGGCGATGTCTGACTCTTGTCATGGCATCTGCGACAGGTTTCTGCTTGTACAAAGTATGAGTCACTTTGTCAGCTAACGCTCACTCCTGTTACGGTGTACGTGAGCAGAGCTTTTGAAGGAGTACCATGTGCTGGTTGAACAACGACGTGCCGAGTCCAAGGGCCTCTCCCTTGATCCATCCTTGCTCACAGTGCAACGTGTAAGTTGCTAGTCCTTGTTGCAACATGCACAGTCGAGAATTTCCCCGGCGGATGAATACCTCGCTTGTCGACCTTGTCAATTCCCTTCTGGTGGAGAGTGGAGAGGTGAAGCCCAAACTGTCTTCTCGTGAGTGCAGTTCTCCAGGCGAGTCTGCTGTTGACTCTTCCAACACCCGGCCAGTGCAGGAAGATGATCTAGCTTTGACAGACTTTCCTCGAAGAGGTCCAAAACTTCTCCAGGTTCTCAATCGTGCATGGTTCTGCAGTCGCATTGATGGTGAGTCGATGGTTTGACCCCACTGATCTCTCACCGTATTCCACTTGACAAAGGAAAAAAACCATTTACGTAAAGGCATATGCCTGCCACTTGCGCACAGAGTCTTTGCCGAAGAAACTCATTACGCTGATGCTCCATGATGGGTTTATTAGGAGTCCACTTCCCATGGAATGCTCCCCTTTTTCGCGTCCCAAGAAAGATGGAACCTGGTGCCTGTTATCCGATTACAGGAACAAACTGAATGGCATGTACGAATCCCAGGACCGGTTCTGTTGCCAGTCTGTATGACCTGGTTGCAGAACATCGGCGATAATAAGGCCCCCCTTTTACCTCCTTGACCTTCTTCAAGGGTTCTGGCCAGGGGGGATCCCCCTCGAGGATGAGGCGAGAGAGTTGACAGCTTCTCTATGCCAAATGGTCATTACCAGTTCAGGAGGTTGCCTTCGGCCTGCGCGGAAGGCCCTATCACGTTTAGTTCGTTGATGAGGACCCATTTTTCCATACCCTTCGAGGTGGCATGCTCCTGGTCTACCTAGATAATCACGTTGTCATGGCGCAAGTTATCCCGTCACATTGTGGAAACTTGACATGGTATTGAACAGGCTAGTAGGCAACTTAAGGTAAAGCTCTCCAAATGTCATTTCCTCAAGGAAGGAAATAAAATTTCTGGGTCTTGTAGTGACTCAGAATGCATAAAGATGAACGAGTCTAAAATCTCGGCCATGCAGAAATTTCCCCAGACCCATAACGGCGGATGCAGTCCAGTCCTTCATGGGCCTGACGGGTTTTCTACTGCGCCTTTTTCGCAGGTTTCTCCCTCCATTGCTGCCACCCCTGACACGCTTACTCAAGAAGATGCCCCTTTTGAGGTGGACGTTGTGATCAGGAACGAGCTTTTGTCAATTCTTAAGATCAGTGGTTAAAATCAGCCCCAACCTTTGATTCCCTGATTTCACCAAGGCATTTACCTTGACGGACTGATGCCGCAAAGTTGGCATTGGGCAGTCTTGTCACAGGAATCTTATGGTAAGCAAACAGCCTCATTGGCCTATGCTAGCCGTGTCCTTACTTAAAGTGGAATGTCAATTATTCAGTGACAGAGAGTAGAAGCTTTAGCCATTGTATGGGCCTGAGTATTTTTCGGGGATATCATCTATCTTATCCTATCAAAGATTACACAGTCATCTACCCTTATGGCCATTTTTGCGAATAACACCTCTCAGGGAAAAGCATGCTCGGTGGTCGCTCAGGTTTAATGACTACAACCCTGAATTGCTTTGTCCCAGGTATAGCAAAATGTTGTAGTTATGCCCTGTCGAGGCTTATAGCTTCGTGAGTGTCTGGCAACTCGTTCTCTGTTGAGGATCTCGAAAGAGGCCCATCGATAGGACAGGCCTGTGTGGTCTCCAGTCCTTCTTTTCCTGACCAAGGAGGACGTTTGATTACAGGTCAAGTCTCCCTTTCCAATTGAAGGATTTGGTAGGTTAACCAGAGTACTGTTGCTGTGTTGCACAGCTGGTGGACCCCGCAGTCTGCTAACACCATATACCATCTGGTGATACAGAGTCCATGATACAGCTTACTCTTAGGTTTGATCCACAATGTCCCAGGTGTAGCGCACCCCGGAAGGACCGCAGTATCAAACAGGCACGAATGAAATATTTCTGGCCTAAGATGGCGTGGACATTGCCAAGCATGTATCACCAGGGTTGTTTGCCTACCGCACAAGGGTTCCATTCAGGTCCTAACCCCATTCTAAAGTATACCATTGTACAAAGGAGCCCTGGGCGCGAGAACTTCTGACGCCTGTTGACGAACATTCTCGACCTCAGAGAAGGGAAATACGCACTGCTTGGATTGGTAGATATCTTCGACACGGTCAGTGAATTAGTACATTCCTGATAAAACCGCCAAAAACGGTCGCTTAGTCGCTTTCCGTGCAGCTTGTAGTTCTTTGTATACTTGTCACATGTCCTTCTGTCAGACAATGGGTGAGTTTATAAATGGCATAATGCAGGACTCTTTTGCTCCAGTTCAACATCACCAAGCGCAGTAGCTCCCACGCCACCCTGCGGAGTAATGGTCGTGATGATACGTACAATTCGCAAAAGTCCTGGAGGTGCTCAGGGTAACCGTTAACCCAAGTTTACGACATGGGTGAGGCTATCCCAGATGTTTCAGTTACATTAAATTCCTCCCTCAACAGCTCAATCGGTGAGACACTTCATTTTGCTTTGTATGGCTATGACAGCGCTTACCATATTGAAAATTTCTGTTTGCTCCACTAGGACCACTTATGATACTGATAACCCCAGTGTAGTAAATGATGCGGACACGCGCTTGTCTTCCAGCGGGTTCGAGAGAACCTTATGGAAGCTATGATAGGTTCACGTCTGAGGCAATGCCCCGCGCCAAAGGGAAAGCAGAGTGGAACCAGGTTGGCAAGTATGTTGCTCAACCCTAGTGTCCGACTCCAGGTATGCACAAACTTGTCCCAAAATTTAGTGGGTCCTTACCGTGTCCTACGACAGCTCCGTGGCAATAAGTTCGAGGTGAGCGGAGACTGCCTAGGGAAACTATCAGGAAGCCACCTTGATCACATGAAGTATATGGTAACATGTGCAGGCCTAGCAGAGCTGGAGTCGTGTGCGTTGCATGCCACAATAAGACCAATGCTAAGGGGACAACCCGTCTATCCCTTCTCCCCCAATATACTGATACGGACGACGGCCCAGTAAGGCTCCATACTTATGGCCTGCGACCCAGGACACAGTTACAACAAAAACATTTCTTGTGACATTGACATTCATACTGACTTGTCTGAATCCTACGCTAGTTATGCTAATTGTTTGCTTGCTGGAAATGGGTATAAATCGCACACATTGTATAGCTAGTCTCGTTAATGGAGTCAGGGGAGCAAACATCATGTAAATTATGTAAATTTTTTAGAAGCGTACCAGAGTGTAATGAATGTTCCTTGGATATTGTAATATTGTAGGTATGTGCACCCAGTGTTTTTATATGAAAAAAAAATTGAGGCCTGTATTGAGTTCAGCGGCCGTGTGCTGCCCTCTGAGTCACTGTCACACTTTAGGAAATGCTTACTGTCTGTCATTGTTTGCAGATGTTCTTGTGTTGCAAACAAACGTTCGTGGACGAATGTGTGGTCCAACTGATGTTCAGCCCTGCGGTGGACAAACCTGTATATAGAAGAGTTTTATTCCAGTGCTTGATGTCTCGCGACTTCTCTCCTCGATGAACAGCCGCGGGGCAAACCAGTTTTCTCTTACCCTGGATGGGAGAGTTTTTTTTTTTGCATGCTGCATTTTTATAGTCCTTTTTGATTTACTAGTGAGCGAAAGACCAGTCCTCTCTCTGGGGGAGTAGTGTAAGTAATTCCTTTTTTATACTACGCGGCCCACCAGTATTGTGCGAGGTGCGTGGCCGAGCAAATGTTAGACAGTCCTGTACCTGTCTGAACACACTCCTAGCCGTTCTGCTCTGACTAGTTCATATTTCGCGGCATTTAGGTGCGCCCTCTGGAGGCTCACCCAGGTCAGTGGGAGGCTGAGCCCATTCACTCGCACTCCTAGGCCGACACAATTTGAAAGGCAAAGTGCCCCCCCTCCACAGTCTGGCTTGCGGTCACTCCTCACACTGCCGTTGGATTTACTCACTTTCCTATCAATTAAAGCCAAACTAGTCCTTATGGCCATATCATTGCTACCTATGCTACCTTCATCGGCACTAAAATGCCTGTTCAGCCGTAAGAACAGAATAACAATATATGTAAATTATTTTAGATTGGTTACCCTTAGGCACCACTACTTTAATGAATTCCAATGGAAATAGTGTTATTGTAAGTATGTGCTCCCAGTGTGTCTTTTAAAGCCTGTTATTAAGGGCCAGAGCATGGCCCACCTTTGAGCCACATGTCAACACCTTAGCAAATGCTACTGTAAGGTCACTGTTTATAGGGGTTGAGGATAGAGGATGGAACAACGTTCGTTGGACGAAGTACGTCAACTGATGTTTCAGCCCTCAAGGACAACTTGTATATAGAAGATTTTAGTTCAGTGCTGTTGTCTCCTGGCTCATCCTCAATCAAGCTGCACAGGCACATACTATATTTTCTCTTCCCTTAGGATGGGAGATTTTTTTTTTATGCCTGCTAATTTTTTGTCCATTTTGATTTTCAAGTGAGCAAAAAGCCAGTCCTCCCCGCCTTAATATTGTAGTAATTTATCACACCTTTATGCCCACCAGTACTGTCTATCGAGGATGACAACAAGGTGTAGGCCGAGCAAATGTTAGCAAATGTATTGTATGCTAGTTTCATATCCCATGCCAGTACAGTCTGCCCTCTATAGGCCTGCCAAAGGTCAGTGAGATGCGAAGCCTAGCTGATCTCACTTCACAGCTTACCCTCACAGGTTCAACAACCTTCCCTTCATGGACTGGCTATCAGTCATCTCACTTTGGCGGTTGTGTACTCACTCCTTTTTAATTAAAGCCAAACTAGTCTATGGCAGTATCTCTGCAACCTATGCTATTCCTTCGGCAGTAAACCACTGTTCAACAGCAAGAACAGCATTAATGCTATAGTGGATCATTGACAGTGAAACTTATATCAAATCAAATAAAAAAAATCAGCAAAATCGGTTGGCAACTATGAAGTTGTATATACATGGAGATTAAGAACTAAACAATGACATCTCTGTACAAAGATTTACTTAAACAGTATAAAATGTACCTTAAACTCCAGCCTTTGAAACACAAATCTTACAAACATACCTTATACTTATCTTAGAAATACCTTCATACCTACATAGCACTTGATAGGGAATACACATACTGTACTGCCTCATTACCACTGGCGAGAACTTTCGAGAACTAAGGTTCTCTGGTGGTGGACACTTTCTGTAGACTACAGAGTAAAATAATTTTAAAGCAATCATAAGTAAATCATCAGGTCTTCTCCATTCATTTGTTATGCTTGCAACACTTTCCACTTTCCCATAAACACCAAAAACTGTTTAAATATCTATCATTTCATCTCTGAAATGAATAACACAGTAAGACTAACATACCATGAGTAGAGTTCTTGAGCTATGAAGTCCAGATGATACAAGCAGTTTGGAAAGGCCGGAGTGATGTTTTACAGGGCATCACTGACCTATACTTCATATGTGCCACAACTCTTGTAAGACAGTCCATACAAGGAGTTTATTGGGTGGATGTTGACAATATTTCTCTATCATATAGACGATTGTTTGCTACCTTTGTCCTGATGGGATCGTGCAACTCAAGCACTGATGAACACCCTCAATGTGTATCCCTTCACCAGCATGAAGGTTCTGTAAAGGTGAAACAAACATATTTGGTAAACATATGCATCTCTGCAACACAGAAAATAGCTTATTCCATAACTTTATTATCACTAAACAACAATGGTTTCAATTCACATAGAGTAACATAGATGATGAAATTCTACCGGTAACAAAGAAAAAAAGGTGTATAAGTAATATAAATTAAACATTTCAGACCATCAAGTCAAAAAAAAAAAAAACAATGAAGAAGCACTGCAGTAAGGTCACCCATCCACTCCATGAATATGACTCCAAAATACAACCTCCCACACACCACACATACACAACCAAAAGATTCTTTGGGAGAATTTAAAATAAATTTTGGTTTGCAGCAATGTCATATTAAAAGACAATTTAAGCAAAAAAGTATTCAAGAGCTTGTGGGAGATGAGAAAATTGTCATAACACAGTAAAAACCAACAGAAGCCAGTGCTCTGCTCAGCAATGCCAGAAATATTATATTTTGAATTACAATATTAGATCCGCAAGTAAACACTATGATGACCTCCTGGCATTCCTAGATTCATTAAAAGACAACATTCTCCTTCATTATTCTTACCGACACCTGGCTTAAGCAAGACACAATAGACTTCTACACACTACCTGAATACACAGCTGCAGGACAGGACAAACTTGGGGGAGGTATTACCATCTATTATTCTAATGAACTATCATGTATCAACACCATATCCTTCAATGATGAATATTATGAATATATATTCGCAAACTTCTCTGTGAAGAATTTTAAAATCCCTATAGCAATTGGGGCTATATACGGGATGCCTCATACTAATATCCCAGACTCTAGTGATAAACGCAAAACACTGATTACAAATAGACAAATGAATAAGCACCACCTACTACTAGCAGGAGATTTTAACATCAACCTTGGCCTAACAGATGACCAACCTATTGCTGACTTCACTAACAATGTGAACAATACATTCCTTATACCAGCAATTACAAAACCAAGACTGAGGCGAGTGCAACCATAATTGACCATACATAGACAAATATACTAGCCCCTCATAAAGCAAGGATAATCACTGACAACACTACTGACCACTACCCAACTTTCTTCCTAACAAACATTTGTAAGCAATCAGTGGATTATAATGAGTAATCTTTTCGACTCCATGATGAGGTATCAATAAGTAGCTTCACTGCAGAACTAAGCTCAACTGACTGGCCTACAGAATTTTCCAATGCTGTTGGTACCGATGAATGGGTAAACATATTTCTAAACAAAATACATAGACTATATAACAAACGTTGTCCCATGAAAACTAAACAGATCACTAATAAAAAACAAAGCTGTCCATGGCTTACTAACAGTATCATAAGATCCATCGATATGAAACATCAATATGAAAAACAATAGAGAAGGGGCTTAATAACTAAAAAAAATATTAAATACTGTACGTCAGTCCTCACCAAATTAATCAGAAATTCCAAACAGCTATACTATTCTAATAGATTCACTGAAACTCAAGAGGAGATATGAAAAGAACTGGAAGACACTCTTTCAGATCGTGGGCACCACAACTGAACAAAGCTAGTAATATTATACTAACTAAACCAAACAAACCGAAACTCCAGCCTGTTGATACAGCTAACAAGACAAATGACTTCTCAACTATAGGATCCCATATACAAATGAATCAACTTGCATCTTGCCATCTTGCATCAACAGACCCACTGAGGTTACCATGATTATTAACTTGCTAAAAACAAATCAGGAAATATAACCCAAGTACCACAACTATTGTACAAACGAGCGGCTCAAATACTTTCACACCCACCATTGCATTACTTTTTAACAAATCATTAGAAACCACCACCTTCCCGACATCACTCAAAAATAGCAATACACAAAGGTGGTGACCCAACAGATGTAAGCAGCTACAGGCCAACATCAAACTTGCCTTACTTTCCAAAATCTTGAAAAGCTCATACACAAAAGACTATACTCCTTCATAACATCACAAAGCATCCTCAACCCTGCTACTTTGGCATCAGGAGAAACAAAAGCACAAATGACGCAATAATAAAAGTGCTAGCCCTACTTTCACAGCACTTGAAAACGAATATCTGTCTGAACTCTTTATCGACTAAGAAAGCTTTTGATACATAGATCACAGCATCCTACTCCTCAGGCTTGATAATTACCTTACTAATAAAAAACCATTACGTCTCTATCAAGACCCCTGGACACTGGTGTACCACATAAAAGCGTTCTTGGCCCCCCTTTTCCATTTATACATCTACGATCTTCCAAGCTTATCACAACTTATGCCTATTCTCTTTGCTAATGACATGACTTTTGTCATTTCCCACCCTAATCTGCCTCACCCCACACTATTGCAAAAATACAAACCTGGATGACTGTCAATAAAGTTACACTTAGTATAAACTCTTTTACTTTAAATGCTTGGGAGTAGAGTAAGTGAGGTCCATCTGAACATTTGCTCAACAAAATCCTTACTGCTAAGCATGAGGGAAAATTCCTGGGCCTAAAACCTTGACAGAAACCTAAATTTCAACACCCATATCCAATTCAACAAAAAAAGTACCTGAAATAGTTGGCATCCTCTCAAAGATACGTTACCATGTACCACAAACACTACTTGCGCTATACTATCCACTGATCTACCCTTACCTCACCTATGCTATTTGTGCCTAGGGTTCCACAACGACAAATCACCTAAAGCCAATAATAACCCAACAAAAAGCTGGAGTGCAATGATTACACAGTCCGCTGCTAGACAACCTCCCCCTCCTCAAGTCTTTAAGTACCTAAACCTCACTTGTACTATTATGCAACCTACATTTACAGAAAAATCAATTTTAATATTAACCCCGACCTGAAGAGCTTTCTTGACAGTTACAATAAGACCTATAGACATAATACTAGGCACAAAAATCTCTGACTTCTCCATGTCAGGCTAAACCTTTCCAAAAACGCAATGTGCATAAAAGGGCCCAAAATCTGAAACTCTGCCAGAAATCTCCAGAACCACTGACTCAACTACCATTTTTAAAACCATAGTTAAAAAACACCTTATCTCCTTAATCTATCGCAACCCATCATAAATACCTATGTAAAATCTATACATGCATTTGCTCAATATTATGAACAGGGGTTTAAAAGATTATAATCAATATCTGCAAACTTCTCAAATGTTAATCATTCCATTGTGTGCGCCTGAGGTTAATAATCAAAACTGTAATTCCTCTCTACTAAACGAATTAAATCCATATAGCATAAACTAATAAAATATCCAATTCTCTTGTATTCATTGCAAACTCACCTAATTACCATATGTAAAAATTTTTACTGCACTATTATTGCCTTCTTGAGTGCCCATACACTCAATGTACGCTCAGGAATAATAATAATAATAATAATAATAATAATAATAATAATAATAATAATAATAATAATAATAATAATATCTTTATTTACTACAAGTACATGTTCAAGGTTTTACAGTCGTAGCTGGCTCAATGACATACTACTATATACAAAGCCGCTTGTTATGCTGAGCATTTCGGGAAGTTAGGTCAATTTTGTCCCAGGATGCGCCCCCAAAACCAGTCGACTAACACCCAGGTACCCATTTTATTGATGATGGAACATAGACAACCGTTGTAAAGAAACACGCCCAGCGTTTCTACCCTCGCTGGGAATCGAACCCAAACCCTCAGTGTCATACGCCTTTGTACAAACATTTTTTTTTTTTTTTTTATCATCACACTGGCCGATTCCCACCAAGGCAGGGTGGCCCGAAAAAGAAAAACTTTCCCCCTCATTCACTCATCACTGTCTTGCCGAAGGGTCTTTTTCACTAGTTTTTAAACTGCAACATTAACACCCCTCCTTCAGAGTACAGGCACCGTAACTTCCCATCTCCAGGACTCAAGTCCGGCCTGCCGGTTTCACTGAACCCCTTCATAAATGTTACTTTGCTCACACTCCAACAGCACGTCAAGTATTAAAAACCATTTGTCTCCATTCACTCCTATCAAACACGCTCACGCATGCCTGCTGGAAGTCCCAAACCCTCGCACACAAAACCTCCTTTACCCCCTCTCTCCAACCTTTCCCAGGCCGCCCTACCCCCCCTCCTTCCATACAGACTGATACACTCTTGAAGTCATTCTGTTTCGCTCAATTCCTCTACATGTCCGAACCCCCTCAAAAACCCTTCCTCAGCCCTCTGGACAACAGTTTTGGTAATCCGCACCTCCTCCTAACTTTTCCCAAACACGAATTCTCTGCATTATATTCAAAACCACACATTGCCCTCAGACATGACATCTCCACTGCCTCCCGCCTTCTCCTCGCTGCAACATTCATCACCCATGCTTCACACCCATTTTAAGAGGGATTGGTAAAACTATACTCTCATACATTCCCCCCTTTGCCTCCCAAAGGGCAAAGTTCTTTGTCTCCACAGACTCCAAGTCACAACTCACTCTTTTTTCCCTCATCAATTTTTTATGATTCACCTCTCTTTCATAGACCCATCCGTGGGCATGTCCACTCCCAAATATCCCGAATACATTCACCTCCTCCATACTCTCTCCCTCCATCTGATATTCAATCTTTCATCACCTAATCTTTTTGTTATCCTCAACCTTACTCTTTCTGTATTCACCTTTAATTTTCTTCTTTTGCACACCCTACCAAATTCATCCACCATCTCTGCACTTCTCTTCAGAATCTCCCAAAAGCACAGTGTCATCAGCAAAGAGCAGCTGTGACAACTCCCACTTTATGTGTGATTCTTTATTCTTTTAACTCCACACCTCTTGCCAAGACCCTCGCATTTACTTCTTTACAACCCCATCTAAAATATATTAAACCCCAGGTGACTCAAACCCTTTGAAAGGCCCTACTTTTCGGGAAAAAAAAATTTCCCTTTTCCTACATACTCTAACTTGAGCCTCACTTTTCGTAAAAACTCTTCTGCTTTCGTAACCCTCCTCCTACCCCCAAACACTTCCCAACATCTGCCACATTGCCCCCCTATCCACCTGTCATATGCCTTTTCCAAACCCATAAATGCAAAAAGGGGACCTCTTTAGCCTTATCTAAATTGTTGATTATATTTTTCACTGTAAACACCTGGTCCACACTTTCCCCTTTTTTTCTTAAAGCCTCCTTGTTCTCTGCTACCTATTCTCGTCTTACTCTTAATTTTTTTTTAGCTGAACAAACATGCATCATGCTGAATAAATTCTTATTCTTTTTCAAATTTTGTGGATATTTTAAGTTGAATAAATTTTTTCATAGATTTTTTAATTTCCCCCATTATAAAAGCAAAGGTTACAATTCTAGGTCTTTAAAAACAAATAAATCATATGTTTTTGTTTAAGGTGTGTTTAGTGATTCGAACAGCAATGTATTATGAAATGTTAGTTATAATAATTCACTGGTAAAAAAAAAAAAATCTTCGCCGAATATATCTGAAGGTATTTACGGTATATGGAAGTTGTTTAAATTTGAAAATGCAGGTTTGTAAAATTGGCTCTTTTGTGGGATATTTACAAACCTACACTCTTTTAAAAGGAATTAAAAAAAAAAGGTGTACATCTGCATGTAGTGACAATTTGTATTACAGTAGTTTTAAAAAAACATTAGGGGGTTTTTTTTTGAATTATTTAATATTTAACGAAAGGAATCCGGCGAATCAAGAAGAAAAAGAAGAAAGGAATCTTTGGTCAACAACGCCCCAATTTAAAAATATTGTAACCTTTGTTATATTTTTCCAAAATAAAGATGAGGTCTTCAAGAAGGTTTCTTAAAAAATCCCAAAGCATTTTGCTACTTTGTGGGGAAATACTTTTTAAAAAAAAAAAAAAAAAAACAAAAAGGTCTTTGTAAAACAAGGGGTACTTTTTATTTTGGGGTTTCTTGGAGCACAAGAAAGTCTTGGGGTTCCCCTGTGGTTTCAAAACCTGTGTAAAATTCTTACCCCAGTGGAGACTTTGGCAAAGAAAAAAATTTGGGGTGGAGACAAAATGAAAAAAACCCTCACGATATTGTTGTTTCAGTATGGGGAATGTGGGGTTTTTGTCGAAGCAAGGGAAAAACAAGTGGGGTCATTTCTGATCTGGGGCAGCACGGAGACCTGTGTCCACCCGTGAAGAGTGTGGCACAGTTAATCACCATTTGCACGTTAAAATTCATTTTTCCCATGTTAACCTCATTTTTCCCATGTTAACCACCTTATCCTTTTTTTTACCTTTTCCCCGTTAACCCCTTACCCTGTTAACCTCATTACCCCCCTTAACCTCATTACCCAGGTTAACCATCATTACCCCTGTAACCCTCATTACCCTGTTAACCCCCCTTATCCATTTTTAAACCCCCATTCCCCTGTTAACCACCATTACCCCTGTTAAACCACCTTACCCATTTAACCTCATTCCATGTTAACCCCCCATTACCCCTGTTTAAACCCTCATTCCCATGTTTAACCCCCCCATTACCCAAAGTTAACCACCCCTTCCCCCGTAACCATCATTACCCATGTTAACCCCATTATCCATTGTTAACCATCATTTCCCAGTTAAACCCCCCCTTTCACATTTTTAACCATCTTACAAATTTAAAACCTCATTACCCCGCTAACCACATTCACTTGTTAACCATTACCCTGTTAACCCCCATTACCCTGTTAACCACCTAATCCCTTGTTAACCATCATTACCCTTTTTTTTAATACCATTAACATTGTTAACCATCATTACTAATGTTAACCCCCTTCCCATGTTAAACCTCATTACTGATGTTGTCCCCCACTTGTTAACCACCCTTATCCATTGTTAGCCACCTTTACCCATGTTACCCGACAGGTACCCCCACCATTTTTAAAACCTTTCGTAGGGAGTGATTTCTGTGTACAGATTGGGGGGCCCTTTTTCTAGGTTTTTCCATGTGTAGTTTATGAAAAATTACTCTGTTTGCCTCAACGAGGAAAGTCAAATGCTTCAAAGTGTTTTCCCCGTAATTGAGGTGTTGATAGAATTGTGTGTGCAGAAAGGTTCTCTGTCACTTTTTTGACTGCAATTTCACCTTTTGAAGGGGATGTTTTGTACAGAATATTCCCGAGAAACAAGTGATTTTAAAAGGATCATCATAGGGAGGCATCCTTGTTTTGAACGTTCCTTATCCACCTATCATTTTCTTCGCGGGC
>NC_069450.1:1977890-2019809 GCF_026875155.1 Cherax quadricarinatus | reverse complement strand
TAAGCGCGGTTTGCAGTGACTCAGCTCACACATAAGGTCGGGGGTTTGATCCCCGGAAACTTTTGGACGTGTTTCTTAAAGTCCTGCTGTCCTTTTTCACCTAGCAGTAAACGGTACCTGGGTGTTAAAACCCGTGTAAATCGCATCCTTTTGGAGGGCTTTCCCAGGATCAATGCCCCTTCAGCCCGGTTTCATGATCAGGTCCCTTCCTGGGGACAAAATTAACCTAATTTGCCCAAAATGCTCTGGATAAGAAGGAACTTTCTATATAGTATGTCATCGATGTCAGCTAGGTCTGTGTAAGCTGTATTATGTAATTATTATTATTATTATTATTATTATTATTATTATTATTATTATTATGGTTAATAATCACTCTCTGGCCAATAATATTACACCAATTTTAGGGTAAAGTTTGAGGTACTGATTCCGAATATGTCGTCAGTTTTGCTTGATTGTTCTAATTCTTGATAAATTTAGTATCCCACTGAAAAACGTAAAAGATAGGAAAAATATATTGATCAAGCGGGAATAACTTACAAATCACATTGAAGTTATTCTTTTGATCATGTAAAAGTAAAATCACATAATAGTTTTTAGCACTTTATTCTATATAATAACAGATTAACATATTAAGATGATTCATATACCACTGATTGTTTCATGTGAAAACGCTGTTTGTACGATTTTCTTATATCTTGGTCATCATCAGTCCCATTGGAGGTTCCAGCATATTGGTTACCATTGTGCAATAAGACGCATTTCAAGCTTCTAATGGAGCTCTCTATAAACAGCCTTCAATCTCCTTGTCGATATTCATGCCCCATTTGAAAGAAAAGTTCCTTGATGTTATAACAGTATACAAGTTCATCATGGCTGAAGTAAGGAAAAAGTTCAACATCTTTTGTCCGATAAGCTGTTATTTTAACTTTTTGTTATAGCCAGTTTATTTTTAGCCTAGATGCTAAAACTTCAGATGCTTGCTTTGACAGACTGAGGTCACGTATCAGATGACTGAGATCTGCTGGGGTGTTGAAATGCTTACTTCATATTCACTTCTACTGTTATCGCCTGTGTTACATTCTAAACCCTGAGTTTCTTCAACATCTGACAACAACAAAATACTTTTCATTAGCGAATATCTAGAGGAGTCAAATGCGATGTTTGCAGCCTTTACAAAGACCCACACAAAAGATCACTTTAACAGCGAAATATGGATAAATGGGTAAAACATTTTTAGATGCGACAGAAAGAACAGGCAACAAGGAGGGGAAGGGGTTGGCCTGTATGTCATAGTCGCTCATCTGCACGGAGTTGCTGAACACCACATGATGTAGTTGAAGGTCTAACAGTAAAGATCGAGAACCAAAACCTAGTCATCATGGTTGTATATAAGCCACCAGATGCAACCTCACAACAGTTCAAGGAACAGCTACTGAAAATTGATTACTGTCTGGAAAGCCTTCCAGCTCCATCCCCAAACCCTAACTCTGTCAGACTTTGAGAAAGCCATTGACAACATGCCCATGCACTCAGCCCCAGGCTCAAACTCGTGGAACTGCAAGAAACCCCTTTCGTGTGCCTTAAGTATACTTTGGAGAAGGAACTTAGATATGGGTGAAATTCCACAGTTACTAAAATCAACAGATAGAACCCCACTCCATGAAGGTGGCAGCAAAGTAATAGCTAAAAATGTAGACTAATAGCTCTAACGTCCCACATCATAAAATTCTTTGAAAGAGTACTAAGAAGCATGACTGCAAAGCACTTGGATTCCCAAAAACTGCACAATCCAGGGCAAAATAACATGAGCTCAGAGCAGGTCGCTCCTGCCTCTCGCAGCTGCTGGATCATTATGATGTGGTCTTGGATGCACTGGAAGAAAAACACGATGTAGATGTAATATACACAGACTTTGCAAAAGCCTTTGACAAGTGTGATCATGGTGTAATAGTGCACAAAATGCGTGCTAAAGGAATAACTGGCAAACTGGGGACATGGATCTTCAGAAAGCTGCCACAGTGAAAAGCTCTGTTCCACAAGGCACAGTACTCGCCCCCATCCTGCTCCTCATCCTCGTATCAGACATAGAAATGTAATCCACAGCACCGTGTTATCCTTTGCAGACAATATTAGGATCTGTATGAGACTGTCATCTATTGAGGACGCGGTTAACCTCCCAAGTTTTCCAGTGGGCAACGAAAAATAGCATGATGTTCAGTGAAGACAAATTCCAACTACTTGTTAGGGAAAACGGGAAAGGAAAATAAAATTAGAAAACAGAGAAACCTGGAGTTTCCCGGGGAGGGGGTTTTGGGGGGTTCAACGCCCATCGGCCCGGTCGGGAAAACCAGGCCTCAGGTGGATCAGGGTCTGATAAACCCCAGGCTCAAACGGCTGGCAGTACAGAACTGACTTTCGAACCACAGCCCCCGGTTGGTCAGGTACTTTTTTTTAGGTCCCTGCCCAGTGCCTTCTTGAAGAAAAGTCAGGGGTCTATTGGAAATCCCCCTTATAAGGGCTGTCTCTCATTTGTACTCGGGAAACCCGTGTTTTTTCATTGGGGAAATGTTGCTCTTGCCCGAGTTTTTTTGCTTTCATATGGAGGGGATTTTCGTGTTCAGGTTTGGTAAAAAGCCCTCCAGGCCCTTTCCAAGTGAAATATTATTATATATCTCTCTCCCCTGCGTTCAAGGGAATCATTTTCAAGGACCTTAAACCCGTTCCCGGTATTTTTTGGGTGTCTTATCGCATTTATATGTGCCGTAAAAAAGTTCTTTGTCCCACTCTCCGGGTCTGCAAGTCGCCACCCTTTTGTGGGGGCCCCGTTAGTGTACAGAAAGTATTCCCCCCCTAGGAGACAACCCGTTTTTGAAGGAACACAGGGGGTTTTGATGTCCTTTTTTTGAAGGGGGCTCTTTAAATCCCCTGTCATTTTCCTAGTGGATGAGGTAGATACATTGTTGTGGTCTTTGAAGGCGAGATCCTCTGACATTATCACTCCCAGGTCCTTTTCCTCTCTATTGCATGGTTAGAATTTGTGGTATACCCTGACATTTTTTTAAAATTTTCTTCAAGTTTTCCATATCTGAGTAGTTGAAATTTCTCTTCGTTGGACTTCATATTGTTTTGAGTGGCCCATTCTAAGATTTGGTTGATATCCGCTTGGAGTCTCTCAGTGTCTTCGATGGAAGTCACTGCTTTGGTGATCCAGGTGTCATCCACAAAGGAAGACACGGAGCTATAGCTTACATCTCTGTCTATGTCAGAAATGAGGATGGGGAATAGAATGGGAGCGAGTTTGTGGAACAGAGCTTTTCACCATGGCTGCCTGGGACTTTACTCTGTTTACTATTACTCTTTGTGTTCTATTTGTCAGGAAGTTACAGATCCATCTGAACATTAAAATGGTATAAAATACCGACAGGTTGTTAGGTAAGACACATATGCAACAGTTAGGCATCTTTATTTCGAAAAGTTTCGCCTACACAGTAGGCTTCTTCAGTCGAGTACAGAAAAGTTGATAGAAGCAGAAGATACTTGAAGACGATGTAATCAGTCCATCACCCTTAAAGTTTTGAGGTGGTCAGTCCCTCAGTCTGGAGAAGAGCATTGTTCCATAGTATGAAACAATATGGAGATGAAGTGACAGGATGGAGCCTTATATAGCGCCAGGAGGTGAGACGTAGGTCACTAGAAGAGGTAAGAACGCAGATGTTGGGAGGTCAGGTCCCTCTCAAATCCAGCCGTTCTCACTAGTAG
Organism: Cherax quadricarinatus; assembly: GCF_026875155.1. Classification (NCBI taxonomy): domain Eukaryota; kingdom Metazoa; phylum Arthropoda; class Malacostraca; order Decapoda; family Parastacidae; genus Cherax; species Cherax quadricarinatus. The sequence continues at coordinate 2,016,047 of NC_069450.1, read as the reverse complement.
AGGTTGTCGAAGTTGATTGCAGGTCTGTACCAAGATACCCTTGTGTTGCAGTGTCTGACAGATTGAACATTAAAATGGTATAAAATACCGACAGGTTGTTAGGTAAGACACATATGCAACAGTTAGGCATCTTTATTTCGAAACGTTTCGCCTACACAGTAGGCTTCTTCAGTCGAGTACAGAAAAGTTGCATATGTGTCTTACCTAACAACCTGTCGGTATTTTATACCATTTTAATGTTCAATCTGTCAGACACTGCAACACAAGGGTATCTTGGTACAGACCTGCAATCAACTTCGACAACCTCTACTAGTGAGAACGGCTGGATTTGAGAGGGACCTGACCTCCCAACATCTGCGTTCTTACCTCTTCTAGTGACCTACGTCTCACCTCCTGGCGCTATATAAGGCTCCATCCTGTCACTTCATCTCCATATTGTTTCATACTATGGAACAATGCTCTTCTCCAGACTGACCACCTCAAAACTTTAAGGGTGATGGACTGATTACATCGTCTTCAAGTATCTTCTGCTTCTATCAACTTTTCTGTACTCGACTGAAGAAGCCTACTGTGTAGGCGAAACGTTTCGAAATAAAGATGCCTAACTGTTGCATATGTGTCTTACCTAATAACAGATCCATCTACCGACTTTTCCCATTATTCTTTTATCCCGCATTTCGTGTGCTATTACACCATGGTCACACTTGTCGAAAGTTTTTGCAAAGTCTGTGTATACTACATCTGTATTTTGTTTATCCTCTACAGCATCCAGGACCTTGTCATAATGGTCCAGTAGCTGGGACAGGCAGGAGTGACCTGCTCTAAACCCGTGTTGCCCTGGGTTGTGTAACTGATGGGTATCTAGGTGGTTGGCTATCTTGCTTCTTAGAACCCTCTCAAAGATTTTTATGATATGGGATGTTAGTGCTATCAGTCTGTAGTTCTTTGCAATTGCTTTATTGCCACCTTTGTGGAGTGGGGCTATGTCTGTTGTTTCTAGCGTGTGTGGGATGACCCCTGTGTCCATGCTCCCTCTCCGTAAAATGCTGAAGGCACGCGATAGGGATTTATTGCAGTTCTTGATGAACACAATGCAATAAAGAGAAAAAGCAACGTGGGAATCCTGGAAAAAATTTGAGGGCCCCCATTTAAAATCGCCAATCACGTTTTCCCAGTCAAAAAAATGAAGGAGAACCTTTCAAAACAAGAAAACCACCTATTTTGACCTTTTTTAAAACACTTGTTTCCTGGAAAAAAGCGGAAAAATTCTTCAAACGGGGAAAATTTCAGTTTTGAAAGGGGAAAAAGGAATTTCTGACACAAATTTATCCCCTCAAAGGGAAACTGAAGCACTTGCGTTGTTAACAGGGGGTAATTTCAACAGGGAAAATTGGGGGGTAATCTGTACACAGAAAATTAAAAGTTTAAAAATGGGGAAAAATGTGGGAAACGGGGTAATGGGGGTAACATGGTAATGGGGGTTTAAAACAGGGGTTAGGTTAAAGGGGAATGGTGGTTAAAGGGGAAGGTGGAACACGTAATGGTTTAAAATGAAAAAGGGGGTTAACATGGGTAATGGGGTAAAAATGGAAATGGTGGTTAAAAATGGATGGTGGACAAAAAGGGTAATGGGGGGGTTAACATGGGTAATGGGGTTAACTTGTAATGGTGGTTTAAAAATGTAATGGGTTAAAAAGGGTAATGGGGTTAAAAAGGAATGGGGGTTAACGGGGTAATGGTGGTTAACATGGGAAAGGGTTTGGTTAACATGGGAATGGGGGTTTAAACATGGGGTTTAATGGTGGTAACTGGGTAATGGTGGTTAACATGGGAAATGGTGGTTAACATGGGTAATGGTGGAAACAGGGGAAATGGTTAACTTTAATGGGGGTTAAAGGGTGGAAAAACATGGGTAATGGGTTAAAAATTGTTTTAAAGGGAAAATGGGGTTTAACAATGGTAATGGGGTTAACATGGGTAAAGATGGTTAAAAAGGGGTAATGGTGGTTAACAGGGGTAATGAGGTTTAAAAAGGGGTAATGGTGGTTAAATGGGTAATGGTGGTTAACAGGGGAAATAGGTTAACATGGGTAATGGTGGTTAACATGGAAGATGGTTAACAGGGGTAAGGGGTGTTAACATGGGTAATGGGGGTTTTAACATGGGTAATGGGGTTAAAAAAGGATAAGGGGGTTTTAACTGGGTAATGGGGGTTTAGCATGGGTAATGATGGTTAACAGGGGAATGGGGTTAACAGGGGTAATGAGGAAACATGGTAATGGTGGTTACATGGGAAATGGTATTAAAAATGGATAATGGGGGTTAACATGGGTAATGATGGTTAACTGGGTAATGATTTTTAACGTGCAAAGGGTGTTTAGCCGGGCCCACACTCTTCACTGTGTGACACAGGTCTCAGTGCTGACTCCAGATCGGGAGACCCCACTTGACTTTTTTGCTTCACAAAAACCAATTCCCCAAGAAAAAACAAGATCGTAGTTTTTTCAGTTGTTCACATGCAAGGCCCCAGGCGGACATAAACCAAATCTTTCAGTGGGCTGCGGAAAACAATATAGTTCAAAGAGAGAAATTTTCAATTACTCAATTGGTAAACATGAGGAAATTAAAAATTCATCAGGTACAAAACAAATTCTGGCCACAAAAAAGAGCGAAACACCAACGTCAAAACTGGGATTTATTATGTCGGGGGATCCACCTTCAAGGACCATAACATTTACAATCGATCTGCTAGAAAAAAGACAGGATGGATAAAGAGAACCCAAAACTAGGAGGGCAAAAACCCCTGATGACACTCTTCGGTCACTTGTTTATTAGGCTGGAATATTCTGCACTTAACGCACCTTTCAAGGGAGGTGAAATTGCCACCTAGAAAATGTCAAGAATTTTTACGGGCGCAAACGGAGAAAAAAAAACCCCAATTACTGGGGGCGCTTGAGGGTTTTTAAACCCGTATTCCCTGGGAAAGGGGGGGGGGGGAGAGATACATGTTATATACACCTGGGAAAAACCTAGAGGGCTAGTACCGAACTTGCACACGAAAATCACTCCTACAAAGCAAAAGATTTGGGAACGAGCACCATCCCCCCAAAAGAAAGCAGGGGGGTCACTAGCACGTTAAGAGACCATACAATAAGTGTGGCCCGAACTGTTCAATGCCTCCAGCACACATAAGGGGGGTTACAACAGACCCCCCGGGGTCTTAAGCTGGGTGGAAAGCACCTAATCAGTTCCTGATCAGCCCGGGGTGTGGCTTCGTGGTTTTCGTGCAGCCCCAGCAACAGCCTGGTTTTATAGGGGTGATCCACCGGGGGCCCGCACAGCCGGGCGCGGGGGGTTGGACCCCCGAAAAATCCTCCAGGAAACTCCAGGTAAAACCATATTTTTCTTGCCCCATGTTTTTCCACTGTGGTAAAGAATTTTACCAGGTTTTTTTAGGCCACAGGGGAACCCAAGCTTTTCTTGTGCTCCAAGCAAACCAAATAAAACAAAATAGCCTTGTTTTACAAAGACCTGTGTTGTTTGTTCTTTTTTTTTTTTTTCAAAAAGTATTTGCTACAAATGTAGCAAAATGCATTGGGATTGTTTAAGAAGACACTTCTTGAAGACCTCATCTTTATCTGGAAAAATATAACAAAGGTTACAATATTTTCACTTGGTCGTTGTTGACACGATTCCTTTCTTCTTCTTCTTCTTGATTCGCCGGGATTCCTTTCGTTAAATATTAAATAATTCAAAAATAAAATTCTAATCTTTATTAAAACTATCTGTATATACAAATTGTCACTACATGCAGATGTACACGCTTTATTGTTAAATTCCTTGTTAAATGAGTGTAGGTTTGTAATATCCCACAAACTAGAGCCAATTTGACAAACCTGTCATTATCAAATTTAGCAACTCCCATATACCGTAAATACCTTCAGATATATTCGGCAAAGATTTTTTTTTTGACCAGTGAATTATTATAACTAACATGTTTATATATACATTGCCATTCGAATCACTAAACACACGTTAAACAAAGTATATGTATTTATTTGTTTTAAAAGACCTTAGAATTTGTAACCTTTGTTTTTATAATGGGGAAGTTAGAAAAATCTATGAAAATTGCATTCAACTTAAAATATCCACAAATTAGAAAAAGAATAAGAATTTTATTTCAGCATGATACATGTTTGTATCATGCTGAAATAAAATTAAAAGTAAGACGGAGAATAGGATAGCAGATGAACAAGGAGGCTTTAGGAAAGGTAGGGGGTGTGTGGACCAGGTGTTTACAGTGAAACATATAAGTCAACAGTATTTAGATAAGGCTAAAGAGGTCTTTGTGGCATTTATGGATTTGGAAAAGGCGTATGACAGGGTGGATAGGGGGGCAATGTGGCAGATGTTGCAGGTGTATGGTGTAGGAGGTAGGTTACTGAAAGCAGTGAAGAGTTTTTACGAGGATAGTGAGGCTCAAGTTAGAGTATGTAGGAAAGAGGGAAATTTTTTCCCAGTAAAAGTAGGCCTTAGACAAGGATGTGTGATGTCACCGTGGTTGTTTAATATATTTACCCGCGGGGGTATGGTTTATTTATAGATGGGGTTGTAAGAGAAGTAAATGTGAGGGTCTTGGCAAGAGGCGTGGAGTTAAAAGATAAAGAATCACACACAAAGTGGGAGTTGTCACAGCTGCTCTTTGCTGATGACACTGTGCTCTTGGAGATTCTGAAGAGAAGTTGCAGAGATTGGTGGATGAATTTGGTAGGGTATGCAAAAGAAGAAAATTAAAGGTGAATACAGGAAAGAGTAAGGTTATGAGGATAACAAAAAGATTAGGTGATGAAAGATTGAATATCAGATTGGAGGGAGAGAGTATGGAGGAGGTGAATGTATTCGGATATTTGGGAGTGGACGTGTCAGCGGATGGGTCTATGAAAGATGAGGTGAATCATAGAATTGATGAGGGGAAAAGAGTGAGTGGTGCACTTAGGAGTCTGTGGAGACAAAGAACTTTGTCCTTGGAGGCAAAGAGGGGAATGTATGAGAGTATAGTTTTACCAACACTCTTATATGGGTTTTAAGCATGGGTGATGAATGTTGCAGCGAGGAGAAGGCTGGAGGCAGTGGAGATGTCATGTCTGAGGGCAATGTGTGGTGTGAATATAATGCAGAGAATTCGTAGTTTGGAAGTTAGGAGGAGGTGCGGGATTACCAAAACTGTTGTCCAGAGGGCTGGGGAAAGGGTTGTTGAGGTGGTTCGGACATGGTAGAGAGAATGGAGCGAAACAGAATGACTTCAAGAGTGTATCAGTCGTAGGGGAAAGGGAGGGCGGGTTAGGGGTTCGGCTTAGGAAAGGTTGGAGAGAGGGGGTAAAGGGGGTTTTTGTGTGCGAGGGGCTTGGACTTCCAGCAGGCATGTGTGAGCGTGTTTGATAGGAGTAAAATGGAGACAAATGGTTTTTTAATACTTGACGTGCTGTTGGAGTGTGAGCAAAGTAACATTTATGAAGGGGTTCAGTGAAACCGGCAGGCCGGACTTGAGTCCTGGAGATGGGAAGTACGGTGCCTGCACTCTGAAGGAGGGGTGTTAATGTTGCAGTTTAAAAACTGTAGTGTAAAGCACCCTTCTGGCAAGACAGTGATGGAGTGAATGATGGTGAAAGTTTTTCTTTTTCGGGCCACCCCGCCTTGGTGGGAATCGGCCAGTGTGATAAAAAAAAAAAAAAATGTTTGTACAAAGGCGTATGACACTGAGGGTTTGCGTTCGATTCCCAGCGAGGGTAGAAACGCTGGGCGTGTTTCTTTACAACGGTTGTCTATGTTCACTCATCAATAAAATGGGTACCTGGGTGTTAGTCGACTGGTGTGGGTCGCATCCTGGGACAAAATTGACCTAACTTCCCCGAAATGCTCAGCATAACAAGCGGCTTTGTATATAGTAGTATGTCATTGATGCCAGCTACGACTGAATACCTTGTACATGTACTTGTAGTAAATGAAGATATTATTATTATTATTATTATTATTATTATTATTATTATTATTATTATTATTATTATTATTATTATTCCTGAGCGTACATTGAGTGTATGGGCACTCAAGAAGGCAATAATAGTGCAGTAAATTTGTACATATGGTAATTAGGTGAGTTTGCAATGAATACAAGAGAATTGGATATTTTATTAGTTTATGCTATATGGATTTAATTCGTTTAGTAGAGAGGAATTACAGTTTTGATTATTAACCTCAGGCGCACACAATGGAATGATTAACATTTGAGAAGTTTGCAGATATTGATTATAATCTTTTACCCATGTTCATAATATTGAGCAAATGCATGTATAGATTTTACATAGGTATTTATGATGGGTTGGGATAGATTAAGGAGATAAGGTGTTTTTTAACTATGGTTTTAAAAATGGTAGTTGAGTCAGTGGTTCTGGAGATTTCTGGCAGAGTTTCAGATTTTGGGCCCTTTTATGCACATTGCGTTTTTGGAAAGGTTTAGCCTGACATGGAGAAGTCAGAGATTTTTGTGCCTAGTATTATGTCTATAGGTCTTATTGTAACTGTCAAGAAAGCTCTTCAGGTCGGGGTTAATATTAAAATTGATTTTTCTGTAAATGTAGGTTGCATAATAGTACAAGTGAATGTTCTGTACAGTGAGTAGGTTTAGGTACTTAAAGACTTGAGGAGGGGGAGGTTGTCTAGCAGCGGACTGTGTAATCATTGCACTCCAGCATTTTGTTGGGTTATTATTGGCTTTAGGTGATTTGTCGTTGTGGAACCCTAGGCACAAATAGCATAGGTGAGGTAAGGGTAGATCAGTGGATAGTATAGCGCAAGTAGTGTTTGTGGTACATGGTAACGTATCTTTGAGAGGATGCCAACTAAATTTTAGGTACTTTTTTTTGTTGAATTGGGTATGGGTGTTTAAATTCAGGTTGCTGTCAAGGTGTAGGCCCAGGAATTTTCCCTCATGTTTAGCAGTAAGGATTTTGTTGAGCAATAATGTTCAGGGTGGGCCTCACTTACTCTACTCCCAAGCATAATGTAAAAGAGTTTATACTAAGTGTAACTTTATTGACAGTCATCCAGGTTTGTATTTTTTTCAATAGTGTGGAGTGAGGCTAGATTAGGGTGGGAAATGACAAAAGTCATGTCATTAGCAAAGGAATAGGCATAAGTTGTGATAAGCTTGGAAGATCGTAGATGTATAAAAGGAAAGGGGGGGCCAAGAACGCTTTTATGTGGTACACCAGTGTCCAGGGGTCTTGATAGAGACGTAATGGTTTCTATTAGTAAGGTAATTACAAGCCTGAGGAGTAGATGCTGTGATCTACTGTATCAAAAACTTTTCTTAAGGTCGATAAAGAGTTCAGACAGATATTCGTTTTCAAGTGCTGTGTAAAGTAGGTCTAGCACTTTTTTATTGCGTCATTGTGCTTTTTGTTTCCCTGATGCCAAAGTAGCAGGGGTTGAGGATGCTTTGTGATGTTATGAAGGAGTATAGTCTTTTGTGTATGAGGCTTCTCAAGATTTTGGAAAGTAAAGGCAAGTTTGATGTTGGCCTGTAGCTTTCTTACATCTGTTGGGTCACCACCTTTGTGTATTGCTATTTTGAGTGATGTCGGGAAGGTGGTTTGGGTTTTTTAAAGATTTTTTAAAAAGTAATGCAATGGTGGGTGAAAAGTATTTGAGCCGCTCGTTTGTACAATAGTTTTTGGTACTTGGGTTATATTTCCTGATTTGTTTTTAGCAAGTTAATAATCATGGTAACCCCGTGGGGGGCTGTTGGGTGCAAGATGGCAAGATGCAAGTTGAATTCATTTGTATAGGGTCCTATAGTTGAGAAGTCATTTGTCTTGTTAGCTGTATCAACAGGCTGGAGTTTCGGTTTGTTTGGTTTAGTTAGTCCAATATTACTAGCTTTGTTCAGTTGTGGTGCCCACAATCTGAAAGAGTGTCTTCCAGTTCTTTTCATATCTCTCTTTGGTTTCAGTGAATCTATTAGAATAGTATAGCTGTTTGGAATTTCTGATTAATTTGGTTTAGGACTGACGTACATTTTTTAATATTTTTTTTAGTTATTAAACCCCTTCTCTATTGTTTTTCATATTGATGTTTCTTTTCGATGGATTTTTATGATACTGTTAGTAAGCCATGGACAGCTTTGGTTTTTTATTAGTGATCTGTTTAGTTTTCATGGGACAACGTTTGTTATATAGTCTATGTATTTTGTTTAGAAATATGTTTACCCATTCATCGGTACCAACAGCATTGGAAAATTCTGTAGGCCAGTCAGTTGAGCTTAGTTCTGCAGTGAAGCTACTTATTGATACCTCATCATGGAGTCGAAAAGATTACTCATTATAATCCACTGATTGCTTACAAATGTTTGTTAGGAAGAAAGTTGGGTAGTGGTCAGTAGTGTTGTCCGTGATTATCCTTGCTTTATGAGGGGCTAGTATATTTGTCTATGTACGGTCAATTATGGTTGCACTCGCCTCAGTCTTGGTTTTGTAATTGCTGGTATAAGGAATGTATTGTTCACATTGTTAGTGAAGTCAGCAACAGGTTGGTCATCTGTTAGGCCAAGGTTGATGTTAAAATCTCCTGCTAGTAGTAGGTGGTGCTTATTCATTTGTCTATTTGTAATCAGTGTTTTGCGTTTATCACTAGAGTCTGGGATATTAGTATGAGGCATCCCGTATATAGCCCCAATTGCTATAGGGATTTTAAAATTCTTCACAGAGAAGTTTGCGAATATATATTCATAATATTCATCATTGAAGGATATGGTGTTGATACATGATAGTTCATTAGAATAATAGATGGTAATACCTCCCCCAAGTTTGTCCTGTCCTGCAGCTGTGTATTCAGGTAGTGTGTAGAAGTCTATTGTGTCTTGCTTAAGCCAGGTGTCGGTAAGAATAATGAAGGAGAATGTTGTCTTTAATGAATCTAGGAATGCCAGGAGGTCATCATAGTGTTTACTTGCGGATCTAATATTGTAATTCAAAATTATAATATTTCTGGCATTGCTGAGCAGAGCACTGGCTTCTGTTGGTTTTACTGTGTTATGACAATTTTTCTCATCTCCCACAAGCTCTTGAATACTTTTTTGCTTAAATTGTCTTTTAATATGACATTGCTGCAAACCAAAATTTATTTTAAAATTCTCCCAAAGAATCTTTTGGTTGTGTATGTGTGGTGTGTGGGAGGTTGTATTTTGGAGTCATATTCATGGAGTGGATGGGTGACCTTACTGCAGTGCTTCTTCATTGTTTTTTTTTTTTTTTTGACTTGATGGTCTGAAATGTTTAATTTATATTACTTATACACCTTTTTTTCTTTGTTACCGGTAGAATTTCATCATCTATGTTACTCTATGTGAATTGAAACCATTGTTGTTTAGTGATAATAAAGTTATGGAATAAGCTATTTTCTGTGTTGCAGAGATGCATATGTTTACCAAATATGTTTGTTTCACCTTTACAGAACCTTCATGTTGGTGAAGGGATACACATCTGAGGGTGTTCATCAGTGCTTGAGTTGCACGATCCCATCAGGACAAAGGTAGCAAACCATCGTCTATATGATAGAGAAATATTGTCAACATCCACCCAATAAACTCCTTGTATGGACTGTCTTACAAGAGTTGTGGCACATATGAAGTATAGGTCAGTGATGCCCTGTAAAACATCACTCACGGCCTTTCCAAACTGCTTGTCTCATCTGGACTTCATAGCTCAAGAACTCTACTCATGGTATGTTAGTCTTACTGTGTTATTCATTTCAGAGATGAAATGATAGATATTTAAACAGTTTTTGGTGTTTATGGGGAAAGTGGAAAGTGTTGTAAGCATAACAAATGAATGAGAAGACCTGATGATTTACTTATGATTGCTTTAAAATTATTTTACTCTGTAGTCTACAGAAAGTGTCCACCACTAGAGAACCTTAGTTCTCGAAAGTTCTCGCCAGTGGTAATGAGGCAGTACAGTATGTGTATTCCCTATCAAGTGCTATGTAGGTATAAAGGTATTTCTAAGATAAGTATAAGGTATGTTTGTAAGATTTGTGTTTCAAAGGCTGGAGTTTAAGGTACATTTTATACTGTTTAAGTAAATCTTGGTACAGAGATGTCATTGTTTAGTTCTTAATCTCCATGTATATACAACTTCATAGTTGCCAACCGATTTTGCTGATTTTTTTTATTTGATTTGATATAAGTTTCACTGCCAATGATCCACTATAGCGTTAATGCTGTTCTTGCTGTTGAACAGCGGTTTACTGCCGAAGGAATAGCATAGGTTGCAGAGATACTGCCATAGACTAGTTTGGCTTTAATTAAAAAGGAGTGAGTACACAACCGCCAAAGTGAGATGACTGATAGCCAGTCCATGAAGGGAAGGTTGTTGAACCTGTGAGGGTAAGCTGTGAAGTGAGATCAGGTAGGCTTCGCATCTCACTGACCTTGGCAGGCCTAGAGAGGGCAGCACTGTACTGGCTGGGATATGAAACTAGCAGACAATACATGCTGTCTACATTTGCTCGGCCATACACCTTGTGTCATCTCGATAGGACAGTACTGGTGGGCATAAAGGTGTGAAAGAATTACTTACAATAGTTAAGCTGGGGGGAGGACTGGCTTTTGCTCACTTGAAAATCAAAATGGACATAAAATGTAGCAGGCATAAAAAAAAAAAATCTCCCATCCTAAGGGAAGAGAAAATTAGTGTGCCTGTGCAGCTTGATTGAGGACGGAGCCAGGAGACATCAGCACTGGAACTAAAATCTTCTATATACAAGTTGTCCTTAGGGCTGAAACATCAGGTTTGACTACTCGTCCACGAACGTTGTTCCATCCTCACCTCTATAAACAATGACTTACAGTAGCATTTGCTAAGGTGTGACATGTGGCTCAAAGGTGCATGCTCTGGCCTTAATACAGGCTTTAAAAGACACACTGGGTGCACATACTTACAATAACACTATTTCCATGGAATTCATTATATGTACTAAGGGTACATTCTAAAATAATTTACATATTTTGTTATTGCTGTTCTTACTGCTGAACAGCAGTTTAGTGCCGATGAAGGTAGCATAGGTAGCAATGATATGGCCATGGACTAGTTTGGCTTTAATTGGATAGGAGTGAGTACACAACGGGCAGTGTGAGGGAGTGACCGCAAGCCAGTCCGTGGAGGGGGGGGCACTTGTTCCTTTCAAATGGGTGGGCCAAAGGAGTGGAGTAAAGGGGGGCTCAGCCTCCCAATGACCTGGGTGAGCCTACAGAGGGCAGCACCAAAATCCCGCGAAATATAAAAACAAGCCCAGGGGCAAAACGGTGGGCTGTGTTTTTTTGGCCCGGTACAGGCTGTCTAAAATTTGCTGGGCCACGCACCTCCCCAAAATTTCTGGGGGGCCCCGTAGGTATAAAGGAATTACTTCCCTTGCCCCCAGAGAGGGACTGGTTTTTCGCTCACTAGTAAATTTTAAAAAAAATGGCCAAAAAAAATGCAGAAATGCAAAAAAAAAAAACTCTCCCATCCAGGGTAAGAGAAAAAACGGGTTTTTTTGGCCCCGCGCTGTTTAAATCGGGGGAAGAGAGCCGGGGGACATCGCACTGGAACTAAAATCTTTAAAAAAGGGTTTTTTAGCGGGGTTTGAACTTTCAGTTGCCCATTTCGTCCCAAACGTTTGTTGCACCCTCAAAACTGAAAAACAATAAAGGGACAGTGCTTTTCCCCTAATGTGTGCAAGTGATCAGAGGGGCAGCACTCCCCTACTCAATACGGGCTCATTTTTTTTTATAAAAAAAACACTGGGGCCCCCTCCCTCCAATAATACTATATCCAGGGAAAAATTCTTTACACTTGGGTACGCTTCTAAAAGTTTTTAAACATAATTCTTGATGTTGTCCCCCCTTTGACTCCTTTAAATCGAAAAGTTTTACAATGTTGCGTATTTTACCCTTTCGCAAGCAAACAATTACTTAACAAAGCGTAGGTCAGACAAGTCATAGGTATTAAAAATGTCACAAAAAATTTTATGTTTCCGGGGGTCGCGGGCCCAAAATTATGGAGCCTTACTGGGCCCCTTCCGTATCGTAGTATTGGGAGAAGGGATAGACTTTGCCCCCTAGCTTTGGGTCTGTTTGTGGATTGAAACCCCAAACCGACCCGCCCCTGCTTGGGCCCCCTGAACATGGCCCCATAACTTCTTTGTGTTTCAAGGGGGGTTTCCCTTTGATATTTCCCCGAAAGCAGTCTCCCTCACCTCAAACCCTTATTGCCAGGGAGCTGCGTAGGACAGGGTTTAAGGCCCAAAAATTTTGGGACAATTTTTTGTCCCAAAACCTGGAGTCGGCACTGGGTTGACCCAACTTAACTTTGCAACCCTGGTTCCACTCTGTTTTCCCTTTGGGCGCGGGAAATTGCGCTCGGGACGTGAACCTTTTGGTAGTTTCCCCTTTAAGGTTCTCTCGTACCCTAAAAAGACAACCTGCTTTGTCCGAACTTTACTACACTGGGGTTATCAGTATAAAAAAATTTGGGTCTAGGTGGAGCAAAAAGAATTTAAAGGGTTTAAAGGCTTTCATGGGCCATAAAAGGGCAAAATGAGGTGTCTCACCAAAATTGAGCGTTGGGGGGAGGAATTTAATGAAAAACTGAACATCGGGGTTTGCCTAAACCCAAAGTAGTTAAACTTTTTTTTAAAGGGTTACACCTGAGCACCTCCAGGACTTTGCTTTTGTCGTTCAGCAAAAACCAAATTACTCGCAGGGGGGGCCGGGGGGGCACGGCGTTGGGTGAATTTTTAAATCTGGAGAAAAGACCCTGTTTAAATCCCCATTTATAAACTGACCCATTTTTCTGACAGAAGGACATGGGGGACAATATGACAAAAAACAACATGTTTCCGGAAAGCACTAGCCCCCGTTTTGGGGTTTTTTTTAAATCGGGAAAGGGGTACAAAATTCTTTTTACCGTGTCATTTTAACTCCCTTTTTACAAGCAGGTGCTTATTTCCCTTCTCTGAGGTCGAAAAAGTTCGCAACAGGGCCCAAGAAAATTCTCCCCCCAGGGTTTCCCTTTTTAATGGGATACATTTTGAATGGGGTTTAGGACCCGTAATGGTACCCCTTTTGCTGTAGGCAAACAACACAAGGTGTACATCTTTGGCCCAAAGTCCAATGGGCCCTCTTAGGCCAGAAATATTTCATTTTTTTGTGTTTGATACGCGGTTTTTTTTCCCGGGGGGCGTACACCCGGGACATTGTGGAAACAACCTAAGAAAGCCGGGATCATGGACCTCTGGTATCACCAGTTTTGGGATAAAAGGTTCTCAGGGGTCCACCAACTGTGCAACACACACAGTATCCCTTTTTTGACCAAACCAAAAACCTTTAGTTTTTAAAGGGAACTTGACCCGTTAAATCAACGTCCCCTTGGTCAGGAAACGAAGGATGGAACCACACCCGGGTCCTTTGTTGGGGTTTTTTCGAGTCCTCAAAAGAGAACGGTTGGGCCCCACACTCACGAATGCAAAATGCCTCGCAGGGGATTAAAATACAACATTTTGCTTCCTGGGGGAAAAGCAAAAATTTTCAGGGTTGTAGTCATTGAACCTGAGCGACCACCGAGCATGCTTTCCTGAGAGGTTCTTATTCGCAAAAATGGCCAATAAGGGTAGATGATCTGTGTAAATCTTGATAGGATAATGATAGATGATATCCCGAAAATGACTCAGGGCCCATACAATGGCTAAAGCTTCTAGCTCTGTCACTGAATAATTGACTTCCACTTTAGTAAGGACACGGCTAGCATAGGCAATAGGCTGTTGCTTACCATTAGATTCCTGTGACAAGACTGCACCAATGCCAACTTTGCTGGCATCAGTCGTCAAGGTAAATGCCTTGGTGAAATCAGGGAATCTAAGGGTTGGGGCTGATGTTAACTTGTTCTTAAGAATGACAAAAGCTCGTTCCTGATCACACGTCCACTCAAAAGGGGCATCCTTCTTGAGTAAGCGTGTCAGGGGTGCAGCAATGGTGGAGAAACCTGCGATAAAGGCGCAGTAGAAACCCGTCAGGCCTATGAAGGACTGGACTGCATCCGCCGTATGGGTCTGGGGAATTTCTGCATGGCCGAGATTTTAGACTCGTTCATCTTTATGCCATTCTGAGTCACTACATGACCCAGAAATTTTATTTCCTTCCGGAGGAAATGACATTTGGAGAGCTTTACCTTAAGGTTTGCCTGAGCTAGCCTGTCCAATACCCTGTCAAGTTTCTCGAGATGTGACGGGACATCTTGCGACATGACTATGTGATTATCTAGGTAGACCATGAGCATGCCACCTAGAAGGGTATGGAAAATTGTCGTCATCAAACAACTAAACGTGATTGGGCTTCCGCGCAGGCCGAAGGGCATCCTCCTGAACTGGTAATGACCAGTTGGCATAGAGAAAGCTGTCAACTCTCTGCTCTCATCATCGAGGGGGATCTGCCAGAACCCTTGAAGAAGGTCAAGAGTTGAAAAGGCCTTATTATCGCCGATGTTCTGCAACAGGTCATTCAGAACTGGCAACAGAAAGCGGTCTGGGATCGTACATGCATTCAGTTTCCTGTAATCGATAACAGGGCACCAGGTTCCATCTTTCTTGGGGACCAGAATAAGGGGAGCATTCCATGGGGAAGTGGACTCCTCAATAACTCCATCATGGAGCATCAGCGTAATGAGTTCTTCGGCAAAGACTCTTTGCGCATGTGGCAGGCAGTACGCAGTTACGTAAATGGGTTTAATACCTTTGTCAAGTGGAATACGGTGAGAGATCAGTGGGGTCAAACCCATCGACTCACCATCTAGTGCGACTGCAGAACATGCACGATTGAGAACCTGGAGAAGTTTTGGGACCTCTTCAGGATAGTCTGTCAAAGCTAGATCATCTTCCTGCACTGGCCGGGTGTTGGAAGAGTCAACAGCAGACTCGCCTGGGAGAACTGCACTCACGAGGAAGTCAGTTGGGGCTTCACCCTCCACTCTCACCAGGAGAGGGAATCTGACAAGGTCGACAAGTGAGGTATTCTTCCGCAGGGGAAATTCTCGACTGTGCATGTTGACAACAAGGACTTGCAACTTACCACGTTGCACTGTGTGCAAGGATGGTTCAAGGGAGAGGCCCTTGACTCGGCACGTCGTTGTCAACCAGCACATGGTCTCCTTCAAAAGCTCTGCTCACGTACACCGTAACAGGAGTGAGCGAGTTAGCTGACAAAGTGACGTCATACTTTGTACAAGCAGTAACTCTGCTCGCAGATGCCATGACATGAGTCAGACAGTCGCCTGCCGACAGGGATACTGTGGCTTAACAACTGCTGTTCTCTACAACAGCGTCAGAGTTAGAGTGAAGGTTAGACTGGGCGTCCCCAGACTGGGTTTCACTGGTAACTAAGCGCTGATGGCCAGGAGGTGATGGGCAACGAGCTCTACTACGAGGTCGATCAGGACAAGAGACCGACCCCGGGGAGAATGTGCTATGAAAACCACCGGTTTCCAACGATTCCAGGCACTGTGCATACTCTGAGACAGAGTAGCATGTAGTGGATCCTAAGCGCATGCCCCAGAAGGGCACATCCACTCCATTGAATTCTGCTTTCCACTCGGCTGGATCTAAGCAGATCCTAAGGTCTGCCATGGTTTTGAACCCTATGAGCAGGTCACCAGGGAAAACAATACTATCTACGACTAAGAATTTTGCGGACAGCTTGTGACCCTGGACTGCAAATTCTAACATTGTACGACCACAAACCATCAGCGGATTACCTGAGACTCCTCTCAAGGTCTGAATGACAGACGGCTCTGTCAACATGGCCGCGTGAAGGCCAATGTCTCAGAAAAGAGTGGTGGACAATGTTAACCAATGAACCTGTATCTAGGAAAAGCTGGACAGGCTTATGGTGGACAGTGGACTCGATGAGCGGTCCACACGGGTTGTCATACTGAACATGAAGGCATGACAGGCTGATGAAATCCCCGGAGTCACAGCTGCTTGAGGCTCGATGCTTGTTGACGAGGCTCAACCTGGAAGGTATGGTACGAGTCTCGGCAACAACGTCAAGACACTCTGCTTCCTCACTGTCGGCAAGCGTATCACTGCCCAGGGCACTGAATGCATTGCGGACAGGGATGGAATAAATTGACTCCGACAGGGTTACTATGTCTTTCGCTGGTTTCTCGGACGTGCCTCTTCCCCCGAACTAGTGGAAGGGCTTTTACTAGCACGTGCATTGTGCAACAACTGCTTGCTCCACTCAGCTGACAGCATACTTCGCAGCTTGTTACACTCATTGGAGGTATGACTGGAAGTATTGTGGTACATACAGACTCCCTCGCGAGACTGAACATGGGGACGGTGACGGTTACTTTGATACTGAGCATGGGGACGGTGACAGTTACTTTGATACTGAGCGTGGGGACGGTGACGGTTACTTTGTGGGGACTTAGGTTTGTAACACTCCGATCGGTAGTGCCCGCATTTGCCACAGTTGAAACAAGTCACTATGCGCTTAGCAGGTGAGGTTGGAGGTGGTGTTTGCTGGCAATGTTTTGCCTTGGCCCAGGAAGTCGATGACTGCTTTTTTGTATGAGACTGACTGTTGTTACTGTGGTCAATATTTTTACTTGGGCGAGTGTTAGTGGGACTGGGGTTAGAAACTTTGTGGGCTGGCTGTCTGACAGCAGCGGCAAAAGTGACTTCCGGCTGTGCCCGTGGGGTCACTGTGCACGGTGCCAGAAGGATGGGTATAGGATCATCCACAAAGCGACAAACCTTGCCTTGCTCGGCAGGCAGCTTGATCGCATCATGGCATCATATGCACCCAGGACGTCGAGCTGAGGGCCGAGTCCTAGCGCATCAATGGCACCCCGGAGGTTAGGGGGGGGCATCCCTCCGCATGATGCCTACAGCCAGCATGGGGATGATGTCTTTAGCTTTAATACAGTCGTCACCATTCACCCACTTAGTGGAGCTGATGGCATCAGTAAAATCTTTGGCGGCTTGCTCAAACTGGCAAATGCAAGCCAGGGGGCTTTCGTGCTGGTATTGACATTCGGCAAAGACACTGGTAATGATCTCAATGTAATGGCGTTGGCGACTACGCCGAAAATAATGCCTAAATTCCTCCTTAAGCTCGTCCCAAGACTGAATCTCACAAATGCGATTGAGCTGCACAAAGGCACCTATAACATCCCGGGTGAGATCCACTGCTGCAACAGCAGCACGAATGTACTGTGCATCCATGGGACTATCAAATAAGGCCTTGACAGTCGTCTCGACTGACTGCAGCCATGGCTCTAACCTATTTGAACGACCGTCAAAAAGAAGGGTCGGGTATGGATGATTAGCCGGCCCACTGGTGGTCGAGACTTGAGCCACAAGTTGACCAACTGTCACGGGGGCTTCGATGCCCTGCAGCGTGTTCACGCTGGCTGAGGCACCATTGCTAGCATCAGCAGAATCTGGACCAACGGTACGGCCACTGTGTGTCTTAGCCATGACGTCTATTGTTCAAACGCAAGTAGGTCACGAAGAGGGTAAACAGGTCAGAGCAAGAAATGGTATGCACTGGCTACAATTCAACACAGAGTCAGAGAGAACACGGCACCACGGTACTAGGTAAACTGCTTAGTGATAGAAATAATTTGAGCAAAACAACAAAAAAAAAAAAGTGGTACACTCTGAAGCACAAAATAAGAGATGTATGCAAGTGAATGAACTACAGGGAAGTGCACAAAATGATGCTAAGGGTGGTCAATAATTTCACCAGGAGACTGGCAACAAAATTTATGAAAAGTAGTTGAACTGTAAATACTGGTAGCAAAAATTGCACAAAATTTAAAATAAATCAGGTACTACACAACACTAAACTGTGCTGCAAGCACAGTTTTAAAAAGATTGCAGGTGCTGGCAGTTGCAAATTGGAATGCAAAGAAAAGGTAATTCACTTGCACAAAGGGAAGTTGGCACAGCAAAGATATCAGAGTATGGAATAGTGCCAAAAATCACAGAAAAAAAAATACACTGTATCAAGAAATGCTATATTGCACACAAAATAAAATTAATAAAAATGCAAATTATTAAATTCAAGAATAGGGCAAAGGTTAACTGGTGTTAGCAGGGTGTATACTGGCAAAAACAAAAATTTCACAATCTCAAGGTCAAAATTAATGAACTTCACAAGTAATTTTGGTAATTAATGGTAAATAAGCAGGTTCCCAAAAATGCACTCAATGACTTGGGTATACAAAATAGCAAAATGTAATGCACATTGGTGAATATTCACAGATAAAACATAGAATATATGTAGAGCAAATAAATGGGGAAACAGGAGAAAAGTGTAATGGGCTAGGCACAGATTGTATCACTGCAGGTAGAATAAACTAATACTTAAGTACTTGAAGATTACACTTATTAAAGAAAAAAAAACACACTAACAAACAAAACAGTGCAGGGTTGTCAACAATCTGTGACTAACTTGCAGGTGCAACTAACAAAATTAACAGCACACAGGAATTACTTGCAAACTGTATGTGAGAGGTAAAGTGTATAAATGGTTAACACTGAACAATTTAAATCAATAACAAAATATGAACTAATCAGAACAGACAGCCTAAGCCGTCTGTTCTGACTAGTTCATATTTTGTGGCATTTAAGTGCTGCCCTCTGTAGGCTCACCCAACAAGATCGACAAGTGAGGTATTCATTTGCAGGGGAAATTCTCGACTGTGCATATTGACAACAAGGGCTTGCAACTTACCACGTTGCACTGTGTGCAAGGACGGTTCAAGGGAGAGGCCCTTGACTCGCACGTAACAGGAGTGAGCGAGTTAGCTGACAAAGTGACGCGGGGTCAACGCCCCCGCGGCCTGGTCTGTGACCAGGCCTCCTGGTGGATCAGAGCCTGATCATCCAGGCTGTTGCTGCTGGCTGCACACAAACTAACGTACGAGCCACAGCCCGGCTGATCAGGAACTGACTTTAGGTGCTTGTCCAGTGCCAGCTTGAAGACTGCCAGGGGTCTGTTGGTAATCCCCCTTATGTGTGCTGGGAGGCAGTTGAACAGTCTCGGGCCCCTGGCACTTTTTGTATGGTCTCTTAACGTGCTAGTGACACCCCTGCGTTTCATTGGGGGGATGGTGCATCGTCTGCCAAGTCATTTGCTTTCGTAGTGAGTGATTTTCGTGTGCAAGTTCGGTACTAGTCCCTCTAGGATTTTCCAGGTGTATATAATCATTTATCTCTCCCTCCTGCATTCCAGGGAATACAGGTTTAGGAACCTCAAGCGCTCCCAGTAATTGAGGTGTTTTATCTCTGTTATGCACGCCGTGAAAGTTCTCTGTACATTTTCTAGGTTGGCAATTTCACCTGCCTTGAAAGGTGCTGTTAGTGTGCAGCAATATTCCAGCCTAGATAGAACAAGTGACCTGAAGAGTGTCATCATGGGCTTGGCCTCCCTAGTTTTGAAGGTTCTCATTATCCATCCTGTCATTTTTCTAGCAGATGTGATTGATACAATGTTATGGTCCTTGAAGGTGAGATCCTCCGACAAGATCACTCCCAGGTCTTTGACGTTGGTGTTTCGCTCTATTTTGTGGCCAGAATTTGTTTTGTACTCTGATGAAGATTTAATTTCCTCATGTTTACCATATCTGAGTAATTGAAATTTCTCATCGTTGAACTTCATATTGTTTTCTGCAGTCCACTGAAAGATTTGGTTGATGTCCGCCTGGAGCTTTGCAGTGTCTGCAATGGAAGACACTGTCATGCAGATTCGGGTGTCATCTGCAAAGGAAGACACGGTGCTGTGGCTGACATCCTTGTCTATGTCGGATATGAGGATGAGGAACAAGATGGGAGCGAGTACTGTGCCTTGTGGAACAGAGCTTTTCACCGTAGCTGCCTCGGACTTTACTCTGTTGACGACTACTCTCTGTGTTCTGTTAGTGAGGAAATTATAGATCCATCGACCGACTTTTCCTGTTATTCCTTTAGCACGCATTTTGTGCGCTATTACGCCATGGTCACACTTGTCGAAGGCTTTTGCAAAGTCTGTATATATTACATCTGCATTCTTTTTGTCTTCTAGTGCATTTAGGACCTTGTCGTAGTGATCCAATAGTTGAGACCGACAGGAGCGACCTGTTCTAAACCCATGTTGCCCAGGGTTGTGTAACTGATGGGTTTCTAGATGGGTGGTGATCTTGCTTCTTAGGACCCTTTCAAAGATTTTTATGATATGGGATGTTAGTGCTATTGGTCTGTAGCTCTTTGCTGTTGCTTTACTGCCCCCTTTGTGGAGTGGGGCTATGTCTGTTGTTTTTAGTAACTGTGGGATGACCCCCGTGTCCATGCTCCCTCTCCATAGGATGGAAAAGGCTCGTGATAGGGGCTTCTTGCAGTTCTTGATGAACACAGAGTTCCATGAGTCTGGCCCTGGGGCAGAGTGCATGGGCATGTCATTTATCGCCTGTCATTTGGCGTCAGGATAACATCGGATAGGCTTGTGTTAATCAAATTTTGTGACTCTCTCATAAAAAATTCATTTTGATCTTTGACTCTCAGTCTGGTTAGCGGCTTGCTAAAAACTGAGTCATATTGGGACTTGAGTAGCTCACTCATTTCCTTGCTGTCATCTGTGTAGGACCCATCTTGTGTAAGTAGGGGTCCAATACTGGACGTTGTTCTCGATTTTGATTTGGCATAGGAAAAGAAATACTTTGGGTTTCTTTCGATTTCATTTATGGCTTTTAGTTCTTCCCGCGATTCCTGACTCCTAAAGGATTCTTTTAGCTTAAGTTCGATGCTTGCTATTTCTCTGACCAGTGTCTCCCTACACATTTCAGATATATTGACCTCTTTTAGCCGCTCTGTTATTCTTTTCCATCGCCTGTAAAGGGAGCGCCTGTCTCTTTCTATTTTACATCTACTCCTCCTTTTTCTATGAGGAATAAGCCTTGTGCATACATCGAGTGCCACCGAGTTAATCTGTTCTAGGCATAAGTTGGGGTCTGTGTTCCTTAGTATATCTTCCCAGCTTATATCGGTTAGGACTTGGTTTACTTGGTCCCACTTTATGTTTTTGTTATTGAAGTTGAATTTGGTGAATGCTCCCTCGTGACTACTCTCATTTTGTCGGTCTGGGGCTCCGCGCATACATGTCTGAACCTCAATTATGTTGTGATCTGAGTATATTGTTTTTGATATGGTGATATTTCTTATCAGTTCATCATTGTTAGTGAAGATGAGGTCTAGTGTATTCTCCAGTCTAGTAGGCTCTATTATTTGCTGGTTTAAATTGAATTTTGTGCAGAGGTTTAAAAGCTCGTGTGAGTGTGAGTTTTCATCAGAGCTGCCTCCTGGTGTTATTACTGCAACAATATTATTTGCTATATTCCTCCATTTTAGGTGCCTTAAGTTGAAATCCCCTGGAGCAAGATGTTGGGTGCAGGAGCTGGAAGATTTTCCAGACAGTGGTCAATTTTTAACAGCTGTTCCTGGAATTGCTGGGATGTTGCATCCGGAGGCTTGTAGACTACCACAATGACTAGGTTTTGGTTCTCGACCTTTACTGCTAAAACTTCCACTACATCATTTGAGGCATTTAGCAGTTCTGTGCAAACAAGTGACTCTGCAATGTACAGGCCAACCCCCCTTTTTGCCTGTTCACTCTGTCACATCTGTATAGGTTGTAACCTGGGATCCATATTTCATTGTCCAAGTGATCCTTTATGTGGGTCTCAGTGAAAGCCGTGAACATTGCCTTTGCCTCTGCAAGCAGTCCACGGATGAAAGGTATTTTGTTGTTTGTTGCTGGCTTTAGACCCTGTATATTTGCAAAGAAGAATGTTATCGGACTGGTGGTATTGTTGGTACTGGGGGGGGGATTTTTTTCCGGCATTAGTATCTGTATCTGTTGGTTTGGAGTGGAGGCCATCGACTGTGGTTCCACTCCAGGAATGACTGGATTTGGTGTACGATTTCTGCCATTTCCTGCAAGTTTTTTTTCCTTCCTGGCACTAAAAAACCTCTCCCTCTTGAGTGGCTGTGGCTACCCAGGTTTTCCCATGGCCTGGATTTTTTTGTATCTTTTTGTCCCCTTTAGATGGTATGCCTGGCAATTTAAGTTATAGCACAGTCTTTCCTGTACTGAAGAGGTACACAGTTCGGGTGAAAAGCTTACAGGAAGGGTGTTTGCATTTTCCTGTTGTCATATGGGCATGTCATTTTCTAGGGTGGTCATAGTTGCACGTCCCATCTGTTTTTCCAGATTTCCCATGCCAGCAGATACCGAGTGCATAATATGTGCACAGGCTTGGTTTCCATTTGCCTTGGGTTTCTGTGTCTGTATTCCTGTTGGTGCATGTTTCCCTGTCTTACTTCTATCCTCCCTAGCACCAACAATGGAGCTCCCACCAGTTGTTTTTGGTAATATATCCTCACTATTGCTAGTGGAGTCCTCTTGTTTGCTATTTCCTGCGGTATTTCTAGTTTGCAATATTGGTTTTATCTTATCTTTGACTACACTTGTTTCCCTACTATGGCTCCTGTCCCCTATGAGGTCATTTATATGTATTCCTTCCTGCGTATAATTCCCGACTACCTGGACAAAATCTCCAACTTCACCATTACTGTCTCCCAGGACAGCATCTCCAGCTTCACCATTACTGTCTCCCAGGACAGCATCTCCAGCTTCACTATTACTGTCTCCCAGGACAGCACCTCCAGCTTCACCATTACTGTCTCCCAGGACAGCACCTCCAGCTTCACCATTACTGTCTCCCAGGACAGCACCTCCAGCTTCACCATTACTGTCTCCCAGGACAGCACTATCAGCCCCACATTTACTGACTACCAGGACTTCATCTCCAGCCTTACAGTTTCTGACTACATGGCCAGTATAAAGGGGCAGTACCATTCAGCCCAGACTTTTTATGTTCCCATCTGTTGTAGAAAGCTTCCAGGTTTTCTGTGAAAGCAGCTTTGATGTTGACCTCTTTTAATACCCTTGTGATTTTAGTCCACAGATTTATCTCATTTGGGCATACCCAAAAACACTTCCCTGTTTTAATACTGCTTGTAGCTAGTTCTTGGATATCTGCACAAGGGGCGTGACACCAATTTCCACATAAATGACAATTTATGCATGTGGAAGCCCGTTTGTTTGACTGACCACAGACTACACACAGCTTCATAATGATTTGGATGGTTGATTTACTGCAATTCTACTAGCAACCTCTTGAATATTCTATTAATAACCTCGTTAAATGAAGCTCTAGCTATTTGTATTTCTGTTTCTAACTGTTTTTGTATATTGGACAGCTTACCGTGCACATTCCTGATATATATTTAATGTTTGTGTTTATAAGGGCGCCTACAACCCCATCCATTTACAGTCTGCTTTATTGTCCAACGAAACCGTTTGAAACCAGTCCAGGGTTTGGACCAGTCAAGGGTTCGGACCAGTCAAGGGTTCGGACCAGTCGATCTGATCTGATCAGTGGGTCGCTTATTTAAAACATACTCGTCGGTGATTTGGGTTAACACATGAAGGATCTACTGGAAATTATCTACCCGAGTAATATGTGATTTGATTGATACAAAAGTATAACTTGCGTGTTGAAGAGCCGGTGACAGCTGGCAGCTCCTACAATGACGAACGGTCGACCTCAACCCTTGTTTATCAATCGCTGTATCTAGCTTTTCTATTTTTTTTCCGTCTTAACCACAATAAATGCTATATTATCACTATAGTTGACTGGTGCAAATTTTGGAGGAAGGACGCTTTTTCTGTAGTAATATTTGCTTCTCGTGTATATTGCGACCGCTGGTAACTACAGGTTATATGAAATTCACAGTATATGTCTGGTATTTCAAGAAAAAAGAAACTAATGAAAGTCACTCCACTCCACTAAGTACCATTATAATACTGGTTAGTTGCTACTACAACATTGTATTCTGCTATTCACTGGTATCACTAGATTATATGTGAGTACACTAGCAGGCCAGGAAGATTATTAAAACAGCTGACCTGTGGTAAGTTTCTGGCGACTTCTGGCACCTGCCTCTATAGGCTTATCACTTCATTTACAAATTCACCTGTTTTCAACTGACACTTTAGCCTTTATCATCAATATACTAGGGAGCAACTGTAGTATACACTATACACTATGTATACTCAATGTTTTCAGGGAGACTTTCTTTCCTCTGACACAAAGTTCAATTATTATTATTTTTTCACATGGAACACAGGCCTATGATTCCCCTCTGGCAGTAAACTCTGCTAGGTAGTGCACACTAATTCTCCTTTTTTGACTCAGTATATAATGTTTTCCGCCCAAGATTGGTTCCAGGCGCTAGACGGATGTATCGTATAGGATTGATGACACAAATTAAAGTTCTAGCACGTAAGAGCAACCGTGAAAACACGAGAAAACCCGGAGCACAACGAGGCACGCTGACACTGACACCAGTGGGCCGGCTAATCATCCATACCCGACCCTTCTTTTTGACGGTCGTTCAAATAGGTTAGAGCCATGGCTGCAGTCAATCGAGACGACTGTCAAGGCCCTATTTGATTTATTTTAAATTTTGTGCAACTTTTGCTACCAGTATTTACAGTTCAACTACTTTTCATAAATTTTGTTGCCAGTCTCCTGGTGAAATTATTGACCACCCTTAGCATCATTTTGTGCACTTCCCTGTAGTTCATTCACTTGCATACATCTCTTATTTTGTGTTTCAGAGTGTACCACTTTTTTTTTTGTTGTTGTTTTGCTCAAATTATTTCCATCACTAAGCAGTTTACCTAGTACCGTGATGTCGTGTTCTCTCTGACTCTTGTGTTGAACTGTAGCCAGTGCATACCATTTCTTGCTCTGACCTGTTTACCCTCTTCGTGACCTACTTGCGTTTGAACAATAGACGTCATGGCTAAGACACGCAGTGGCCGTACCGTTAGTCCAGATTCTGCTGATGCTAGCAATGGTGCCTCAGCCAGCGTGAACAAGCGGCAGGGCATCGAAGCCCCCGTGACAGTTGGTCAACTTGTGGCTCAAGTCTCGACCACCAGTGGGCCGGCTAATCATCCATACCCGACCCTTCTTTTTGACGGTCAGTTCAAATAGGTTAGAGCCATGGCTGCAGTCAGTCAAGACGACTGTCAAGGCCCTATTTGATAGTCCCATGGATGCACAGTACATTTGTGCTGCTGTTGCAGCAGTGGATCTCACCCGGGATGTTATAGGTGCCTTTGTGCAGCTCAATCGCGTTTGTGAGATTCAGTCTTGGGACGAACTTAAGGAGGAATTTAGGTGTTATTTTCGGCGTAGTCGCCAACGCCATTACATTGAGATCATTACCAGTGTCTTGGCCGAATGTCAATACCGGCACGAAAGCCCCCTGGCTTGCATTTGCCGGTTTGAGCAAGCCGCCAAAGATTTTACTGATGCCATCAGCTCCACTAAGTGGGTGAATGGTGATGACTGTATTAAAGCTAAAGACATCATCCCCATGCTGGCTGTAGGCATCATGCGGAGGGATGCCCCCCTAACCTCCGGGGTGCCATTGATGCGCTAGGACTCGGCCCTCAGCACGACGTCCTGGGTGCATATGATGCCATTGATGCGATCAAGCTGCCTGCCGAGCAAGGCAAGGTTTGTCGCTTTGCGGATGATCCTATACCTATCCTTCAGGCGCTGCCCACAGTGACCCCGCGGGCACAGCCGGAAGTCACTTTTGCCGCTGCTGTCAGACAGCAAGCCCACAAAGTTTCTAACCCCAGTCCCACTAACACTCGCCCAAGTAAAAATATTGACCACAGTAACAACAGTCAGTCTCATACAAAAAAGCAGTCATCGACTTCCTGGACCAAGGCAAAACGTTGCCAGCAAACACCACCTCCAACCTCACCTGCTAAGTGCATATTGACTTGTTTCAACTGTGGCAAATGCGGGCACTACCGATCGGAGTGTTACAAACCTAAGTCCGCGCAAAGTAACCGTCACCGTCCCCACGCTCAGTATCAAAGTAACCGTCAACCTCCCCACGCTCAGTATCAAAGTAACCGTCACCGTCCCCATGCTCAGTCTCGCGAGGGAGTCTGTATGTACCACAATACTTCCAGTAATACCTCCAATGAGTGTAACAAGCTGCGAAGTATGCTGTCAGCTGAGTGGAGCAAGCAGTCGTCGCACAATGCACGTGCTAGTAGAAGCCCTTCCACTAGTTCAGGGGAAGAGGCACGTCCGAGAAATCAGCGAAAGACATAGTAACCCTGTTGGAGTCGCTGTATTCTGTCCCTGTCCACAATGCGTTCGCCGCCCTGGGCAGTGATACTCTTGCCGACAGTGAGGAAACAGAGTGTCTTGATGTTGTTGCCGAGACTCGTACCGTACCTTCCAGGTCGAGCCTCGTCAACAAGCATCGAGCCTCAAGCAGCTGTGACTCCGGGGATTTTGTCGGCCTGTCATGCCTTCATGTTCGGTATGACAACCCGTGTGGACCGCTCATCGAGTCCACTGTCCACCATAAGCCTGTCCAGCTTTTCCTATATACAGGTTCGGTGGTTAACATTGTCCGCTCCACTCTTTTCCGAGACATTGGCCTTCACACGGCCATGTTGACAGAGCCTGAGAGGAGTCTCAGGTATTCCGCTGACGGCTCGTGGTCATACAACATTAAAATTTGTGGTCCAAGGTCACAAGCTGTCTGCAAAATTGTTAGTTGTAGATAGTATTGTTTCCCCTGGTGACCTGCTCATAGAGTTCAAAATCATGCCAGACCTTAGGATCCGCTTAGATCCAGTTGAGTGGAAAGCAGAATTCAATGGAGTGGATGTGCCCTTCTGGGGAGTGCGCTTAGGATCCACTACGTGTTACTCTCTCTCAGAGTATGCACAGTGCCTGGAATCATTGGAAACCGGTGGTTTCTGTAGCACATTCTCCCTGTGGTCGGTCTCTTGTCCTGATCGACCTTGTAGTAGAGCTCATTGCCCGTCACCTCCTGGCCATCAGCACTTAGTTACCAGTGAAACCCAGTCTGGGGGTGCCCAGTCTAACCTTCACTCTAACTCTAGTGCTGTTGTAGAGAACAGCAGTTGTCAAGCCACAGTATCCCTGTTGGCAGGCAACTGTCTGACTCGTGTCATGGCATCAGTGAGCAGAGTTACTGCTTGTAAAAAGTATGATGTCACTTTGTCAGCTAACTCGCTCACTCCTGTTACATGTGAGTCAAGGGCCTCTCCCTTGAACCGTCCTTGCACACAGTGCAACGTGGTAAGTTGCAAGCCCTTGTTGTCAATATGCACAGTTGAGAATTTCCCCTGCAAATGAATACCTCACTTGTCGATCTTGTTGGGTGAGCCTACAGAGGGCAGCACTTAAATGCCACACAATATGAACTAGTCAGAACAGACGGCTTAGGCTCCCTGTTCTGACAGTACAGGCTGTCTACATTTGCTCGGCCATGCACCTCAATACTGGTGGGCCCGTAGGTGTAAAGGAATTACTTACACTAGCTACCCCAGAGAGGGACTGGCTTTTGCTCACTTGTAAATAAAAAATGGACATAAAAATGCAACACGCAAAAAAAACTCTCCCATCCAGGGAAAGATAAAACTGGCTTACCCACACTGTTTCATTGAGGAAAGAGTCCAGAGACATCAGCACTGGAACTAAAATCTTCTATATACAGGTTGTCCGCAGGGCTGAACATCAGTTGACCACTCATCTACGAATGCTGTTGCACCCTCACATCTGCAACAGATTCCCTCTCCCGGTGAGAGTAGAGGGTGAAGCCCCAGCTGACTTCCTCGTAAGTGCAGTTCTCCCAGGCGAGTCTGCTGCTGACTCTTCCAACACCCAGCAAGTGCAGGAAGATGATCTAGCTTTGACAGACTATCCTGAAGAGGTCCCAAAACTTCTCCAGGTTCTCAATCATGCATGTTCTGCAGTCGCGCTAGATGGTGAGTCGATGGGTTTGACCCCACTGATCTCTCACCGTATTCCACTTGACAAAGGTACTAAACCCATTTATGTACCTGCGTATCGCCTGCCACATGCGCAAAGAGTCTTCGCCGAAGAACTGTTCGGGTCTGTGCAGTGTCAGCGTGCCTCGTTGTGCTCTGGGTTTTCTCGTGTTTTCACGGTCGCTCTTACGTGCTAGAACTTTAATTTGTGTCATCAATCCTATACGATACATCCCTCTAGCGCCTGGAACCAATCTTGGCCGGAAAACATTATATACTGAGTCAAAAAAGGAGAATTAGTGTGCACAACCTAGCAGAGTTTTACTGCCAGAGGGGAATCATAGGCCTGTGTCCCGTGTGAAAAAATAATAATAACTGAACTTTGTGTCAGAGGAAAGAAAGTCTCCCTGAAAACATTGAGTATACATAGTGTAGTGTATACTACAGTGGCTCCCTAGTATATTGATGATAAAGGCTAAAGTGTCAGTTGAAAACAGGTGAATTTGTAAATGAAGTGATAAGCCTATAGAGGCAGGTGCCAGAAGTTGCCAGAAACTTACCACAGGTCAGCTGTTTTTAATAATCTTCCTGGCTTGCTAGTGTACTCGCATATAATCTAGTGATACCAGTGAATAGCAGAATACAGTGTTGTAGTAGCAACTAACCAGTATTATAATGGTACTTAGTGGAGTGGAGTGACTTTCATTAGTTTCTTTTTTCTTGAAATACCAGACATATACTGTGAATTTTCATATAACCTGTAGTTACCAGCGGTCGCAATATACACAAAAGAGAAGCAAATATTACTACAGAAAAAGCGTCCTTCCTCCCAAAAATTTTCACCAGTCAACTATAGTGATAATATAGCATTTATTGTGGTGGAGACGGAAAAAAAATAGAAAAGCTAGATACAGCGATTGATAAACAAGGGTTGAGGTTGACCGTTCGTCATTGTAGGAGCTGTCAGCAGTCACCAGCTCTTCAACACGCAAGTTATACTTTTGTATCAATCAAATCACATATTACTCGGGTAGATAATTTCCAGTAGATCCTTCATGTGTTAGCCCAAATCACCGACGAGTATGTTTTAAATAAGCGACCCACTGATCAGATCAGATCGACTGGTCCGAACCCTTGACTGGTCCAAACCCTTGACTGGTCCGAACCCTTGACTGGTCCGAACCCTTGACTGGTCCGAACCCTTGACTGGTCCAAACCCTGGACTGGTTTCAAATGGTTTCGTTGGACAATAAAGCAGACTGTAAATGGATGGGGGTGTAGGCGTCCTTATAAACACAAACATTAAATATATATCAGGAACGTGCACGGTAAGCTGTCCAATATACAAAAACAGTTAGAAACAGAAATACAAATAGCTAGAGCTTCATTTAACGAGGTTATTAATAGAATATTCAAGAGGTTGCTAGTAGAATTGCAGTAAATCAACCATTCAAATCATTATGAAGCTGTGTGTAGTCTGTGGTCAGTCAAACAAACGGGCTTCCACATGCATAAATTGTCATTTTTGTGGAAATTGGTGTCACGCCCCTTGTGCAGATATCCAAGAACTAGCTACAAGCAGTATTGAAACAGGGAAGTGTTTTTGGGTATGCCCAAATGAGATAAATCTGTGGACTAAAATTACAAGGGTATTAAAAGAGGTTTAACATCAAAGCTGCTTTCATTTGAAAACCTGGAAGCTTTCTACAACAGATGGGAACATAAAAAGTCTGGGCTGAATGGTACTGCCCTTGATACTGGCCATGTAGTCAGAAACTGTAAGGCTGGAGATGAAGTCCTGGTAGTCAGTAAATGTGGGGCTGATAGTGCTGTCCTGGGAGACAGTAATGGTGAAGCTGGAGGTGCTGTCCTGGGAGACAGTAATGGTGAAGCTGGAGGTGCTGTCCTGGGAGACAGTAATGGTGAAGCTGGAGGTGCTGTCCTGGGAGACAGTAATGGTGAAGCTGGAGATGCTGTCCTGGGAGACAGTAATGGTGAAGCTGGAGATGCGTCCTGGGAGACAGTAATGGTGAAGCTGGAGATTTTGTCCAGGTAGTCGGGTATTATACGCAGGAAGGAATACATATAAATGACCTCATAGGGGACAGGAGCCATAGTAGGGAAACAAGTGTAGTCAAAGATAAGATAAAACCAATATTGCAAACTAGAAATACCGCAGGAAATAGCAAACAAGAGGACTCCACTAGCAATAGTGAGGATATATTACCAAAAACAACTGGTGGGAGCTCCATTGTTGGTGCTAGGGGGATAGAAGTAAGACAGGGAAACATGCACCAACAGGGAATACAGTCACAGAAACCCAAGGCAAAACGGAAACCAAGACTGTGCACTACTAAAGCACTTGGTATCTGCTGGCATGGGAAATCTGGAAAAACAGATGGGACGTGCAACTATGACCACCCTAGAAAATGCCATGCCCATATGACAACAGGAAAATGCAAACTCCCTTCCTGTAAGCTTTTTCACCCTGAACTGTGTACCTCTTCAGTACAGGAAAGACTGTGCTATAACTTAAATTGCCAGGCATACCATCTAAAGGGGACAAAAAGATACAAAACATCCAGGCCATGGGAAAACCTGGGTAGCCACAGCCACTCAAGAGGGAGAGGTTTTTTAGTGCCAGGAAGGAAAAAAAACTGTTAGAAAATGGCAGAAATCGTACACCAAATCCTGTCATTCCTGGAGTGGAACCACAGTCGATGGCCTCCACTCCAAACCAACAGATACAGATACTAATGCCGGAAAAAAAAATCCATCCCCAGTACCAACAGTACCACCAGTCCGATAACATTCTTCTTTGCAAATATACAGGGTCTAAAGCCAGCAACAAACAACAAAATACCTTTCATCCGTGGACTGCTTGCAGAGGCAAAGGCAATGTTCGCGGCTTTCAATGAGACCCACATAAAGGATCACTTGGACAACGAAATATGGATCCCAGGTTACAACCTATACAGATGTGACAGAGTGAACAGGCAAAAGGGGGGGGGGTTGGCCTGTACATTGCAGAGTCACTTGTTTGCACAGAACTGCTAAATGCCTCAAATGATGTAGTGGAAGTTTTAGCAGTAAAGGTCGAGAACCAAAACCTAGTCATTGTGGTAGTCTACAAGCTTCCGGATGCAACATCCCAGCAATTCCAGGAACAGCTGTTAAAAATTGACCACTGTCTGGAAAATCTTCCAGCTCCTGCACCCAACATCTTGCTCCTGGGGGATTTCAACTTAAGGCACCTAAAATGGAGGAATATAGCAAATAATATTGTTGCAGTAATAACACCAGGAGGCAGCTCTGATGAAAACTCACACTCACGCGAGCTTTTAAATCTCTGCACAAAATTCAATTTAAACCAGCAAATAATAGAGCCTACTAGACTGGAGAATACACTAGACCTCATCTTCACTAACAATGATGATCTGATAAGAAATGTCACCATATCAAAAACAATATACTCAGATCACAACATAATTGAGGTTCAGACATGTATGTGCGGAGTCCCAGACCGACAAAATGAGATTAGTCACGAGGGAGCATTCACCAAATTCAACTTCAATAACAAAAACATAAAGTGGGACCAAGTAAATCAAGTCCTAACCCATATAAGCTGGGAAGATATACTAAGCAACACAGACCCCAACTTATGCCTAGAACAGATTAACTCGGTGGCACTCGATGTATGCACAATGCTTATTCCTCTAAGAAAAAGAAGGAGTAGATGTAAAATAGAAAGAGACAGGCGCTCCCTTTACAGGCGACGGAAAAGAATAACAGAGCGGCTAAAAGAGGTCGATATATCTGAAATGCGTAGGGAGACACTGGTCAGAGAAATAGCAAGCATCGAACATAAGCTAAAGGAATCCTTTAGGAGTCAGGAATCGCGGGAAGAAATAAAAGCCATAAATGAAATCGAAAGAAACCCAAAGTATTTCTTCTCCTATGCCAAATCAAAATCGAGAACAACGTCCAGTATTGGGCCCCTACTTAAACAAGATGGGTCCTACACAGATGACAGCAAGGAAATGTGTGAGCTACTCAAGTCCCAATATGACTCAGTTTTTAGCAAGCCACTAACCAGACTGAGAGTCGAAGATAAAAATAATTTTTTATGAGAGACCCACAAAATTGATTAACACAAGCCTATCCGATTTTATCCTACGCCAAATGATTTCGAACGCGAAAAAAGACATGCCCATGCACTCTGCCCAGGGCCAGACTCATTAACTCTTGTTCATCAAAACCAAAACCCCCAATCCGACCCTTTTCCACCCTTTTGGAAGGAGCATGGACACGGGGGTTGTCCCACATTACTAAAACAACAGACAACCCCACCCAAAAAGGGGCAAAAACAACAGCAAAGAACACAGACCAATACACAACATCCCAACAAAAAAATCTTTGAAAGGTCCTAAGAAGAAAGGGAAAAACCACCCATCTAAAACCCCACGTTACACAACCCGGGGCAACATGGGTTTAGAACGGTCCTCCTTCTGTCTCAACATTGGATCCTGCAAAAAGTCCTACAGCACTAAAACAAAAAGAATGCAGAAGAAAATTTTACAGACTTTGCAAAGCTTCGACAATTGACCATGGGAAATACGCACAAAATGCGTGCTAAAGAAAACAAAAAAGTCGGTCGATGGACTTTTAATTTCCTCACTAACAGAACACAAGTAGTCGTAAACAGAGAAACCCGAGGCAGCTACGGGTAAAACCTGTTCCAAAAGGCACAGTACTCGCCCCCATTTTGTTCCTCTCCCATATCCACAAGACAAATTCGCCACAGCACCGTGTTTCCCTTTTGCAGATGACCCCCCGAATCTGCAGACATTTCCCTTCCTTTGCAGCCCTGCAAACAAGGGGAGAAACCTGTGATAAAGGTGCGGTAAAAACCCCGCCGGCTATAAGGGAAAAACCCGGGACGCTCCGCCGTCAGGGGCGGGGAAATTTTTCTGCTGGCCGAGATTTTTAGACTTTCGTCTTTATGCCTTCTGATCACTACTGACCGAGAAATTTTTTTCCCTTTCCCGGGGGAAATAACATTAGGAGAGCTTTCCCTTAAAGTTTTTGCCTGAGCTAGCCTGTCCAATACCTGTCATTTTTTGAGATGTTGGGGACATTTGTGACATACTATGAGATATCTAGGTAACCCGGTGTGCCACCTGGAGTGACGGAAAAAATTTTCGTATCAAACGACTAAACATGTTGGGCTTCCACGCAAGCCAAGGGGATCCTTTTTAAAATGTAATGGCTGGTTGGTGTAAGAAAGCTGTCAACTCTTTGTTTTTATCACGAGGGGGGAACTGCCGGACCCTTGAAGAAGACAAGAGTTGAAAAGCCCTTTTTATCACATATTTTTGCAAAAAGGTCATTCAGAAGGGAACGGAAAAACGGTCGGGGGTTTTACATCTTCATTTCCTGTAATCGATAACAGGGACCAGTTACATCTTTCTTGGGGACCAAATAAGGAGCATTCCCGGGTAAGTGGACTCCTCAATAACTCCATCACGAGCATCCGTAATGAGTTCTCCCGAAGCCCTTTTGCACATGGGCAGGCGAACCAGTACATAAATGGTTTATTTACCTTTGTCAAGTGAAATACATGAAGATCAGTGGGGTCAAACCCATCGCCACCTTTACACACTGCAGTATTGTAGGGGGTTTCTTAAATGGAGAACGAGGGTTGAAGGTAGACACACTTGTTGGATGGTAACGATATATTGTCAGACTGAGATGATGGGAGATGGAGCCCAGCCTTGCTGTGTTCTAGCCTGGATGATCTACCACTGACTGAGGCCGAGGCAGAGGTACGAACATACACATGTGCATCCTGACGTCACACCAAAGTCACAGGCCTAAAAGGATCTCCTATCTAAAGCACATGGATGATACTATATGCTATGCTATATAACAGGGATCAGCAACTATCCTGACAGCTCGGTCATGTTACGTATGTTGTCTCGACATACACTACTATCTATAGGCTGAACAGGCAGGTGGTTCTAAGCTGATTCTATACAATTTAACAAATTCATAATAACTTAGAACTAATGGATGGTATCATACTGGATGTTAGCAAAATGAATTTTTACGTAATGGGTGTTAAACGTAAACATTTTTAAAACGTAATGCATTACAAACAAATAAGAACAAATCATTGTACAAAAGGGATGGAATTGATCGATCAATCTGTATTCATGCACTCTACGGATTCTGAGGAAGAATAAATATTATATATACAAGGTGAAATTTAACAGCAAAAGGTATCTGGTCCCACTCAGATCATTACTGTCAAATTCCTCAAAAATACGGAGGGAATGTGAATATGAAAAAAAAAATTCTAAAAAACTAATCTTTTAATAAAAACAGTTGACAATTACTTCATCTCGGACATCTAGTTATACAGACTATGTACATTTAAAACCCAATTCTGCAGGGTGAGGTTTACAATGCAGAATGGTTAATCATCTCTGGAGATCGAATTCCTCCAATGCTAACACATGCCTTGACTGAGGAGATTTGAACGAGTATCTACAAAAGATACTTGTGGGTTTCTCATTACTTGTCGAGTACGCAAGGAGTAATAAACATTCAGGTGATTATCTGATGAGCATCTGAGGTAGAGGGTACAGAGTCAAGAGGATTTTCAGCATCTGTCCACATTAGTTTGGGTAGCAATATCATCAAAAATCGCATACTAATTTCATATGATCTAAATGCAATTCTTTGTACTTACCAGTACTAATTTCTCTAACCTTATACTTATTACCAGAGATATGTTCTACAACTCGAAAAGGTCGGGACAAACTTTTGATCGAGCTTAGGCATTGCGGATGTTTTGTTGAAATTTGTCACATTACTCTTGAACCTACTTTTACTTTTGATGGCTTTAAAAACGGCTATTAGTTACTCCAGTAAATTCCTGCTGTTGATTTATGAAGTGCTTCACGGATTCTTCTTAAAATCACTTTGAGCCATGGTGGTACGAGTTGCTACGAAATCATCAGGGTTGTAATTAGGTTTTGGAGTGGAATATAACAACTCATAGGGTAAACGCTTGTCTACCACCATACAATGCAAAGTGGAGTATCACCTATGGAAGCATTGTAAGCAGAATTTATGGACATTGAACATCTGGTATGACTTCATCCCAAGTTTTCACTATTGGGGTTGATAGTGGCTCTCAGGAAACATCAAGTACTTTCTTATTGGTTTCTTTCGCTAACCCATTGCTGGCAGGATGATGAGGAACAATGGTGGTTTTTAGAGATCTTGTATAAAGTACACAAATTTTCAAGAATCTCATTACAGAATTCACCTCCATTATCTGTTACTAAGGACTTAGGGGTGGTATGCTTGCAGATAATGCGTTCTTTAAATCTTTAGCTACTGTCTAAAGCAGTCTTATCTGCTTTTAAAACTAACTCACAATATCTGGTAAAATGGTCTACCATAACACACAGATGTTTGTTGCCTTGGAGGGAACATTTAAAATTGGTTAACAAGTCAAGGGCAACTCTTTCTCACAGTTTGCTAGTGGTTGGGTACACTTGGATTGGATTATGACCATTGACATTTCCATTATGTCGCATACAAACACTACATTTCTTAACATACCCGAAAATGTCAGTTGCCATACATGGCCAAAAGTATTTTCATTCTGGCTTGTTTCACAAGCGATCCATACCAGGGTGTGCAACCCCCCTGGTGCATCATGAACTAGCTCTAGAGCTACGTTCACTAGTAACTGTGGAATTACTAACTGGTAAACTCTTCTACTTGGAGTACCCAATTCGGCTGTTCGATACAGTAATTCTTGGCTCATTACAAAGTCACTAATGGGTGCTGGTGGCTTCACAGTAAAATTTAAAATCCTTCCTGTAGCAGGAATCGAATCACACCAGACCCCATGGGATTTGTTCTTTGGGCAGTTTTGACATCCTCTACAGTAAATGGAGGATCTGCAATAACTACACTAACGTGTCGCGATAAAGCATCTGCGACTACATTCGACTTGCCAGGTAAATGTTCAAAAGTGGGATTTAACTCTTGGATAGTCAAGGTCCATCTGGCTAACCTTCCAGTAGGCTGTTTTTTCTGGAATAAAGGTATCAGTGGCACATGGTCTGTCAAGACATAACAGGGGACTGGTAAATAATGTCTCGGGAATGCTTTAAAGACCAACTATTGCTAAAGCTTCTGCTCCGTTACTGTATAATTACGTTCAGCCTTCATAAGGACTCGGCTAGCAAATGCAACTGCGTTGTACTTGCTATCCCGTCTTCTGAGCTAGTACGGCACCTATGCCAATTGAACTAGCATCAGTTGTCAGATAGAAGGGCTTAGAAAAATCTGGAATTTCAAAATTGGAGCAGATGTTAGTTTTCTTTTAGTGTCTTGGAATGCTCTTTCTTGACGGAAGGTCCAAGCAAAAGGAGCATCCTTCTTAAGCAATTCATTAGTGGAGCAGCTATGGAAGAAAAATTGCAATGAAAGATCTATAAAAACCTACTAAGCCCACAAAGGATCTTACGGCATCAGCAGTTTTAGGTGTTGGAAAATTTAGTACTGCAGTTACTTTACTTTTAATCAGTCTAACCCCCCAGGAGTGACTATGTACCAAGAAACTTAATTTTTTGATCTGAAAAATTGACTTTGGACAGTTTGATCTTTTAAATTGGCTTCTTCAAGCTTGCCAAGTACTATATCAAGTCTTTTCAGGTGTGTGTCCACTCTTTGGACATGACGATTAAAGTCGTCTAAGTACAACCATAAGTGCTTTACCTATAAGACCTCTAAAGATGTTGGTCATGAGTCCCAGAGAACGTGATAGGGGACGATCGTAATCCAAACGCCATAAAGGAGGAAGTGATAAGACCTGTGGGGGTGGAGAATGCAGTTAACTCTTGGCTGTCCTCGTGAAGAGGGACTTGCCAAACCCTGTAACAAGTCCAGGGTTGAGAAGACTTTGTTTTCTCCGATATTGCGTAAAAGGTCACCTAGTACAGGAAGTGGGAAACGATCTGGAATGGGTTTTTGCATTTAACTTCTTAAAGTCCAATCACCGGCGCCAAGGGGCCGTCCCCTTTTTAGGGACTAGGATCAAGGGCGCATTTCAGGGTGAAATTTTTAGGGGTAATAACTCCATCATTGAGCATTTGATTGATCAGTTTCCTCTGCGACAGCAAACTTGGGAAAGAGGCATTCTGTACGCAGGTATATAAATAGGTCTGGTACCAGGTTCAAGAGGAATACGATGGGACAGTAAGTTCGTTATACCCATCTTCTCACCTGGTAAGGCAATGGCTGTACGACCCTTTGTTCAACACGCCCAAAAAGCGCTGGACTTTGTCTGGGAAATCAGTGGGAGCTAAGTCCTTCTCCTCAACTGGTGGGATAGATTGATCCAGCAGAGTGAAATAGCACCGACCCACTGGTCAGGTGGCACGTCATCCTGTACTTGAACAGGGTAAGGATAGTGAACTGGGTCAATGAGGTTGGTATTTGCTCTGAGATGAACACTGACCCAAAGTGTTAGCAAGGAGTAAATGGATCTTACTGTCTCTTACAATGTGTAAGGAAGGTTCAACAAATAAACCTTTGACCCTGCAGGAATCACTGTCAACTAGGACGTTATCACCATCTGGAACATTAGGAACAACAACAGACACTCTAGTGAGAGCACTAGTCGCAACAGTTACAGTTTAATATGTTTATTATGCACCCCATACTTATCCAGTGGGCGGTAGTCAAAAGATTACAGAGGTACATAATGGGTCCAGGAACTGGGTCTCAAAGTTTTGATAGCTGAGCAAGTTACAGAAGTAATGAATTCACAATTTACAAAGGTAATGAACTCACAATTTACAAAGGTAATGAACTCCAGGTAGGTCTAGTCACAATCATGACAAGTTACGAAGGTATTTACAGATTACAGAGGTACACAATGGGTCCAGGGACCGGGCTCCAAAGTTTTGATGGCTGAACTAGGTACAAGGTAAGGAACTCACAAGTTACAAAGGTAAGGAACTCACAAGTTTTTCAAAGGTAATGAACTCCAATTACTAAGTAAAAATACTGTAAAATGGTTACTTACGTGT
>NC_069450.1:1945431-1977390 GCF_026875155.1 Cherax quadricarinatus | reverse complement strand
GTGCTCCACACTGATGTTTCCAACCATCCTTCGTGTTCATCCACACTGATGTTTACCCTCCCATCCTTCAGTGTTTCTCCACACCTGAAGTATCCTCAACCACATCTTCTGTGCTCCTCCAACTGAAGTATTCCAGCTCCATCTTCAGTGTCCTCACACTGAAGTAATCCTCACCCATCCTTCAGTGTCCTCCACAATGTAGTATTCCCAATCCTTCAGTGTCCTCCCACTATGAGTATCCCCACACTATCCTTATGTGTGTCCACAACTATGAAGTTTCGACAACCAATCCTTCTGAGTGTCCTCCACTGAAGTATCCAGGCACCATCTTCAGTGTGTACTCCACAATGAAGTATTCCCACCCATCCTTCACGTGTCCTCCACACTGATAGTATCCCCACCAATCCTTCAGAGTGTACGTCTCACATGAAGTATCCACAACCATCCCTTCTGTGTGTCCATCCATACTCTGAAGTATACCCCACCATCCTTCTGGGTGTCCTCACAATGAAGTTTCCACACCTTCCTTCCTGTGTTCCTTCAATCTGAAGTCATCCCAAACCCTTACTCGTGTGTCCTCACACATGATGTTCCCACCCATCCTTCGTGTCATCCACTATGAAGTATCCACTAACCATTTCATTCTGTGTCCTCCTAATGAAGTATCCTACTCCAATACCTTCACAGTGTCTCCCAAACTGAAGTATCCCCACAATCCGTCAGTTCCTCCACAACTGAAGTATCACACACAATTCCTTCCACATTTGTCCTCCACACTGGAAGTTATACCCACCCATAATTCTGTTTCCTACAACCACTGCAAGTATCCCCAACCCATCTGCAGTGTCACTACTCTTGAAGTATCCCACAACCTATCATTCACAAGTGTCCTCCACACTGAAGTATCCACACCCATCCTTAGTGTCTCCACACTGAAATATCCCCACCCCATCCTCAGTGTCATCTAACACTGTAAGTATCCCCCCTCCCTCCTTCAGAGGGTCCTCCACACTTATGTATCCCCACCCATCATTCAGATGGTCCTCCACTCTCATGTATACAATTCCATCCTTCAGGAGTCAAATTGGTGTACTCACACTTTAGTATCCCACCACATCCTTCAGACGTGTCCATCCACACTAAAGTAATCCCATCCTTCCTTCACAGTGTCCTCACATCTAAAGTATCCACCATCCTTCAGAGAGTATGTGACTCACTTCTACCTCCAGGATTTCATTTCACTGTATGGTTTCTTTGTATCCCTCACAAAAGTTATAATTTGTTGCAAGTAAATCTGAGGTAATGTCTCTACGAGGAATGTTGTGATCTAGTGGAAAGTTAGGTGATATATAACATATATGTTCTTCTGGTAAGTTAGGTGATATAATAACATCATGTTCTTCTGGAAGTTAGGTTTTTTTTTTGGGATATATAACATATATGTTAGTCTGGAAAGTTAGGTGATTTTTAACATTTATGTTCTTCTAGAAAGTTAGGTGATATATAACATATATGTCTCTTTTGGAAAGTTAGGTGATATTTCACATATATGTTTCTTATGGATAGTTAGGCGATATATTACATATATGTTCTTTGGATTGTTAGGTGTATATACATATATGTTCTTCTGAGAAAGTTAGGTAGCATATATAAAATATTATGTTCTTATGGATGTTAGGTGATATATAACATATATGTTCTTCTGGGGAAAGTTAGGTGATATATACTTATATGTTCTTCTGGATAGTTAGGTTGAGTATATTACTTATTTGTTCTTCTGGAAAGTTAAGAGGTGATATATAACATATATGTTCTGGGAAAGGCAACTAACAATATTGTGATATTAGAAAGGATTAATGTGTTTGTGGATCATCCTGCCAAGTAGGAAGTTTGTTATTTTAAAATTTGAGTTTGAGAGTGGTGATATTGAACAAACAGCATTACAACAGTTGTAATGTGTTGTGGTATCATAGTAAAACATTGATGTTTGAATTTTCTCTTTAGAAAATATTCTTAAAATATCAAGGGTTTTTATTTAAATGTTTGATTGATTTTATAATATTTCCAACAAAAACTGATAAATCATTATTGTTTGTATAGGATTGTATTTTTTAAAATTCATACCAATGAAAATATTATGGGACTATGTTTGGTAATTTATTTTCAAATGTAGCATAACATAATTAATAAATAAATGTTTACCTGCATTCGTGGGCATGATCCATTTGTTCATGTTGGTCTCCGCGCTAGCTTGTGATGGGAATGAAATACGGCGAGGGGGTGTCTTCCTGTACCTTCATTCCTCTTTGGTGATGGTGTGAGGGTATGTGGTTACAGCTGTGCAGAGACACAAGTTAGTAGACTTCATTGTAGTGTGGCCTTGGGTGCCAGTGTGGCTTGGTGCCAGTGTGGCCTGGGTGCCAGATCGTGGAATGGTGCAGTTGTGGCATGGGTTGCCAGTGTGGCCTGGGTGCACAGTGTGGCATGGGTGCCAGTGTGGACTGGGTCGCCAGTGTGGGCCTGGGTTGCCAGTGTGGCCTGGGGGTGCCTAGTGTGCCTGGGGTGGCCAGTGTGGCATGGGTTGCCAGTGTGGCCTGGCGGTGCAAGGTGTGGCTGGGTGCCAGTGTGTGGCACGGGTCTGCCATTGTGGCCTGCGGTGCAGTGTTGGCCCTGCGGTGACAGCTGTGGCAATGCGGAGCAGTGTGGCCTGGGTGACAGTGTTGGTCTGGGGTGCCAGTGTAAACTGGGTGCCAGTGATGGACTGGGTGCCAGTGTGTAACCTGGGTGCCAGTGTGGCGTGGGTGCCAGTGTAACATGGGTCGCATGTGTGGCCTGGGTGCCAGCTGGACTAGGTGCCCTGCTGTGGGCCTGGGTTGCCAGTGTGCCTGGTGCCTGTGTGGCCTGGGTGCTGCAAGGAGAAGAGGAATGATTTGAAAACTAAGTTTTGGCGGACAAAAGATAAAAAAAAACAGTATTTTCAAATTCTGAGATCTTGAGTCTTTATAAAACCAATAAAACCTTTAAGATTAAGGAATGCCTCAGAAGTCGAAATATATGTACCAGTGGAGCACATTAGAGACGATACATGATTTTATTTACTTGGTGAATGATACATGAGGAAAAGGTAAATTAAACCAGTGTTTAAAATTAGGGGTACAATGGCACATTCAGAAATCATTGTATCAACATCCTGGGTCAAGATTATTCTACATTAACTCTCGCACAGTACCCTTGTATCAAGTGGCATATGACTCGACTTTGATAGGTCAGAGGCCTGACAGCAGCAAAGGTTGGTTTATCCAAATAAGTACTGGTCAAACCTGGCTCTTGGCCACCGCAGCAGTTTTAAATTCTGGCAACATATAAGATAAAAAGTGGAAAAATGTATGGTAGTTTGCAATGCCCATGGGGATTTACATTTATGTTAGAGTTGTTTACAATATCGACATCAAAAATGTTTAGCCTTCGATTATGTACAGGTATTTTGACCCACGTAGTAAATGGCGAGCTTCAATAGTTGCCAGGAAATGTTATGACATCAGGAGACTTTAATGATAATACGTACCATGAGCTACAAGACATGAGGAAAACAGTAATATAGTTAAAAGGAAAAGAGTATACTAAATATCACCAAAAATACATGGAAGGAAAAGTCATTTTGGATCACACCGACAAGGTCCTAAATGCACTAGAAGAACAAAAAGTATGCGGCAGATGTAAGAAACAGGACTTTGCATAGGCCTTCGACAAGTTGTGAACATGGCCGTAATAGCGACACAAAAAATGCGTGCTAAAGGAATAACAGGAAAAGTCGAGTCGATGGATCTATTATTTCATCACTAACAGAACAAGCGAGTA
This sequence comes from Cherax quadricarinatus, assembly GCF_026875155.1. NCBI lineage: Eukaryota > Metazoa > Arthropoda > Malacostraca > Decapoda > Parastacidae > Cherax > Cherax quadricarinatus. The sequence continues at coordinate 1,973,532 of NC_069450.1, read as the reverse complement.
GTCGTCAACAGAAGTAAAGTACGAGGCAGCTACGGTGAAAAGCTCTCTGGTTCCACAAGGCACATTACTGCTCCACATCTTGTTCCTCATCCTCATATCCGACCATTGACAAGGAGTCCCCAGCCACTGAAACCGTGATCTTCCTTGCAGCTGTTGACTCCGAATCTGCTTGAACTGTTCTTCCATTGCAGTACACTGCAAGGCCTCCAGCGGCATCAACAAATCTTTCAGGGGCTGAGAAAACAATATGAAGTTCAACGATGAGGAAATTTCAATTACTCCTAAGATATGGTAAACATGGGAAATTAATTTCTTCATCAGAGTACCAAAACAAATTCTGGCCACTAAATAGCGCGAATCACCAACGTCAAAAGACATGGGTGTGATCATGTCGGAGGTCTCACCTTCAGGGACAATAACATTTGTATCAATCGACTGCTAGAAAAATGACAGGATGGATAATGAGAACCTTCAAAACTAGGGTGGCCAAGCCAGGATGACACTCTTCAGGTCACTTGTTCTATATAGGCTGGTGTATTGCTTTCCGCCAATAACAGCAGCTTTCAAGGCAGGTGAAGTTGCACCGACTAGAAAATGTACAGAGAACTTTCACGGACGCGCATTAACGGTGATAAACAAAACCTCAATTATTGGAGACGCTTGAGGTTCTAAACCTGTATTCCCTGGAACGCAGGAGGGAGAGTACATGATTATATACAACTGGGAAAATCCTAGGAGCGAACTAGTACCGTACTTGCACTCGAAAAATCACCTCACACTACGAATGCAAAAGAATTGGCAGACGATCTGCACCATACCCCCAATGAAAAGCAGGGGTCGTCAACTAGCACGTTAAGAGACCATACTATAAGTGTAGGGGACGAGACTGTTCAAACTGCATCCAGCACCACATAGAGGGATTACCAACCAGACCACTGCTGTCTTCAAGCTGGCACTGGACAAGAAACTAACAAGGTCTAGTTCCTGATCAGCCGGGGCTGTGGATCGTACGTTGGTTTGGCGTGCAGCCAGCCAGACAAAAGCCTGGTTGATCAGGCTATGATTACACCAGGAGCCTGGTCACAGACCGGACGCAGGGGCGTTGAACCCGGAAACTCTCTCCAGGTAAACTCCAGGTAATATGACAATGCAAGAACAGAAAACCAGTTACCAACCAACCTCAAACACACAACACACGACACCGCATAACAACAGACACCCAGGCTTCACACGCCAGGCCAAAACTGACAACACAAGGCAAATGCAACACTGCAAAGAAAATGTAGGATGGATAATGAGGAACGTTTCAAAACAGAGATGATGCCATGCCATTGAATGATCCTTTTCAAATCACTTGTTCTGCTCTAGGCGGAATACTGTGTACATCTAAATTCTCCATTCAATGCAGGTGAAATTGCAGATCTAAAGGTTCCATCAAGACACCTCCAACTACTGGGAACACTTGGAAGCACTTGGACTTGTACTCGTTGGTCGAACGGCGGAGAGAGAGTTGTTTCATAATCTACACTTGAAAATCCTGGAAGGAATTGTCCAAATCTGACACAGAAATCATCCCTACGAAAGTTTAAAACTTGGCAGGCGATGCAAAATACCCCCAATTTAAAAAGTAGGGGCGCCATTGGTCCCAATAAGTGAAGCACGTAAGTGTCTCGTGGCTCTAAGAATGTTCAACAGCCTCCCACCAAGGCAAAAGGGGAATTACCATAGGTCCCTGGCTGCACTTCAAGAGGGCGAAACTGGACAGATACTTAAAAGTCGGTGACGGGTCGGCGGACTGTGGTTGTACGTTGGACCTTTCGTGCGGCCAGCAGTTAACAGCATGGTTGATCAGGCCCAGATCAACCGGGGAGGACATGGTGTGAACCGTGGCCGCTGGGGGGTTGTTCCCCTGATATCCTCCAGGCAGTCACCAGGTAACTCAGAAAAGCCAATACTTCAAACACCAGGGACCAAAATACAACACAAGACAATGGCAACACATAATAAATCCAAGTAATTCACACACCACGGGCCAAACATACAACCACAAGACGCAATGCACCACATAAAAACCAGTTATTCACCACACAGGGCCAACAACAACACAAGACAATGCATCACATAAAACCAGTACATTAACACCCTGGACACAACACATACAACACAAGACAATTGCAACACATAAAAACCCGTACTTCACACAACAGGGTCCCAAACATACAACACAAGGACAATTTCATCATCATAAAAACCAGTACTTCACACACCAGGGCCAATCACTACAATCACAGCAATGCCAACACAAAAACCCAGTACATTCACACTCCAGGGCCACAACATACAACACAAGTCAATGCCAAACACATAAAAACCAGTACTTTCAACACACCGGTCAGAGGAATTGCAGCATCACGTACTTAAGCTAAAAGTATCCTTTAGGTGTCTGGAATCGCGGGAAAGAACTAAAAGGCCAAAATGAATCGAAAAGTAATCCCAAGTATCTTCTTCCGCCCTTGCAATATCAAATCGAGAACAACGTCCTAGTATTGGGCCCCTAACTTAAATAAGATGGGTCCTAAACACAGATGTCAGCAAGGGATTCGATCGGGAGATACTCAAGTCCCAATATGACTCAGTTTTTTAGCAAGACGCCTAACACTGTCTGAGGTCGAAGATTCAAAATGAATTTTTTTTATGAGGGAGAGCACAAAATTGATTAAACACTAGCTATCCGTGATTATCCGACGCCAACTTGAATTCGACAAAACAGGCGATAATGACATGCCCATGCACTCTGCCCCAGGGCCGGACTCATCGGATCTCTGTGTTCATCAAGAACTGCATTATGAAGCCCCATCTCGAGCTTTCCATCCTTTGGGAGAGGGAAGCATGGACACGGGGGTCGTCCCACAGTTCTAAATACAACAGTCTTGCACCACTCCACAAAGGGGCTGTATAAGGCAAAACAGCAAAAGAAACATACAGACCAATAGCACTAACAATCCCATATCATAAAATCTTTGAGGGTCATTAAGAAGCCAAGATCACCACCCATCTAGTAACCCATCTAGTTACACAAACCAGGGCTTTCTTGGGTTTAGAAAAGTCGAATACATTCTTGTCTCACAACTATTGGATCACCTACAGACAAGGTCCCCTAAATGCCACTAGAGACAAATGAATGCAGATGTATTATATACTGACATTTGCAAAAGCCTTCGTAAGTGTGCGAACATGGCTCGAATAGCGCAAAAATGCGTGCTTCTAAAGGAATACACAGGAAAAGTAGGTTCGATTGGATCTTAATTTCTTCCTAACAGAACAAGAGAGTAGTCGTCCATCAGAGGTAAAGTCCGAGGCCAGCTAACGGTGAAAAGCTCTGTTCCACAAGGCACAGTACTCGCATCCATCTTGTTCCTCAGATCATATCCGACATTAGACAAGGGATTGTCAGCCACGCAACGTGTTCTTACTCTTGCAAGACTGACACCGAATCTGCATGACAGATGTTTCCATTGCAGACACTGCAAGGCCTCCAAGGCGGCATCAACCAATTTCTTTAGTGGGCTGCAGGAAAACAATATGAAGTTCACAAACGATGAGGCAATTTTCCATTGTACTCAGATATGGTAAACATGAGGAAATTAAATCTTCATCAGGGTACAAACAAATTTGGCCACAAAATAGAGCGAAACAACCAACGTTCAAAGACCTGGAAGTGAATCATGTCGGAGGATCTAACCTTCAAGGTCCATAAACATTGTATCAATCGCAATCTGCTAGAAAATGACAGGCATGGATTATGAGGAACCTTCAAAAACTAGGGAGGAAAGCCCTGTTGACTCTCTTAATGGTCAATTGTCTATCTAGGATTGTAGTATTGCCTGCGGCACTAACAGCAGCTTTTCAAGGCAGGTGAAGTTGTCGGCTAAGGAAAACTGTAAAGAGGAACTTTTCACGGCGCGCATAACGGAGATAAACACCTCAATTACTTGGAGCCGCTTGAGGTTCCTAACGCCTGTATCCTGGCAACGCAGGCCGGAGGGAGTGATTACATTGATTATTATACACCTGGAAATCGTTAGAGGGATTCAGTACCGAACTTGACCACACGAAAATCACTCTACTACGAAAAGCAAAAGACCTGGGCAGGACGATGAACCATACCCGCAATGAAAGCAGGGATGTCACTAGCACGTATGTGTCAATTCTATAGTGTAAGGGGACGTGGGCACTGTTATACTGCCTCCCAGCACACATAAGGGGGATTACCAACAGACCACTGGCAGTCTTAGATGGCAATGGACAAGCACCTAAAGTCTGTCCTGATCAAAGGCCGGGTGTGGCTCGTTAACGTTGGTTTGCGTGCAGCCTGGTTGATCCAGGCTCTGATCCAACCAGGAGGCTGGTCACAGTCAGGGCAGCGGGGCGTTGACCCCCGGACCACTCTCTCCAGGTAAAATCACAGGAAACCAGGGCCTAAACTACATCACAAGGCAATGCAACACAAAAAAACCAGTATTCAAACACCGAGCCAAACATACAAAACAAGACAATGAAAACCTTACAACACAGTACTTCAACACAACCAGAGCCAAAAACATACAACACAAGAACAACTATGCAATAACACATAAATACCAGTACTTCACACACCAGAGTCAAAACATACAACTCACAAGACAATGCAACACATACAACCAGTACTTCACACACCAGGGCCAAAACATTACAACACAATGCAATGCAACACCATAAAAAACCAGTACTTATACAAATGGGCCAAACATACATCACAAGGCACTGCAAACACATAAAACCAGTACTTCATCACACAGGGCAAACATACAACACAAGCAATGCAAACACATAAACCAGTACTTAACACTCCCAGGGCCAAAACTTACAACACAAGATCAATGCTCTCAATAAAAAGAGACCAGTAGTTACTTCACACTCCAGGGCCAACTACAACACAAGGGACAACTTCAAACATAATAAAACAGTACTTCCACCACTCCGGGCCAAACATACAACACAAGTACAATGCAAAACACTTAAAAACCAGTACTTCACAATCATGGCCAAACATACAACCAAGACAATGCAACACATAAAATCCAGTAATTACACACCTTCCAGGGCCAAAACATACAACACAAAGCAATGCAACACATAAAAAACCAGTATTCACACAACAGGGCCAATCATACAACACAAGGCAATTTAAAACACATAAAAACAGTTCTTCACACTCCAGGGCCAACATACATCACAAGACAATGCAACACATAAAACCAGTACTTCAAACTCCAGGGCCAACTACATACAAACAAAGACATGCAACACATAAAAACCTGTACTTCACAATATCCAGGGCCAAACATACAACACAAGACAGACTGCGCTCAACACTTAAAAAACAGTACTTCAACTACAGGGCCAATCATACACACAAGACATATGCAACACATTTAAAAACCAGAGTTCTTCCACTCTGGGCCTAATCATACAACCACAAGACATATGCAACACATAAAAACCACGTAGTACTTCACAACTCCTGGGGCACAAACGTAACAACACAAGACAATGCATCACATATAAACCAAGAGTTCTTCACACTACCAGGGCCGAACATACAACACCAAGCTAATGCAAAACATAAAAAACCAGTTCTTCACAATCCAGGGCCAAACATACACAAAACAGACAATGCAAACATAAAACCAGTACTTCTCACTCTGGGCCAAACATACAAAACAAGACAATGCATCACATAAAAAACTAGTACTTCACCATAGACCAGGGACAAACATAACAAACACAAGACAATGCAAAAATAAAAACACAGTACTTCAACACTCCAGGGCCCAAACATACAACACAAGGACAACTGCAACACAATAAAAACCAGTACTTCTCACTCCAGGGCCAACAACATACAACACAAGACAATGCAAAACATAAAAACCAGTAACCTTCAAACTCCAGTAGCCAAAATACAACACAAGACAATGCAACACATAAAAACCTGTATTCCACACCACCAGGGCCAATATTCATATCAGGCTTTATTACACGGTTGTACTGGATGGACGAGGTGTATGCACACCAAGACCCATGTTTACAATATGACAGTGTTAGGGTACTTACAAATCAACAAAAGACCCAAATATCCAATTGGAAAATCCACTAGTTAAAAGTAGGAGTAATAAAAATAAGATAGATGAATCAAAGAATTAAGGCATGTGCAGAATATTAAAATATTATTGCAATATTGGAGATACTAAGGTTAAAATTGAAAAGATAATGAAGAGCTTGATGAAATAAAATATTAATTATTATAACTCCGGATAAAATTTCATCGAGGAATGTTGATGCGTACGTGATAATCGATAAGTGCAGGTAACATTTTAATACGTTAGGTAAAGAGACAAGTGCAACTAATGTAGACATTATATTGTGGCTTGTAAAAGCTACATTAGAGAGTGAATAAATATTGCCACAAAAAATGTCAAATTAGTTTGCACTTGTGTCCTATTACCTAAATACTGCTGTATTTCTACCAAAACCTAATACAATATTTAAACGGTTGCATTAGAAAAGATATGGAAGCTGAGAGATGCACAATGATAGCCTTTAGATGCACTTTCTCATGGGAGGTCAAAAAAGATGATTTTGGATGCGATCTAAGTTCGCTAAGGCTGGAATTACCTAACGGCATCTAGATACAACTTTAGCCAAACTGATTGAAATAATGCCATAATAAGCTTTATTTTTTTAACAGTATGTGACAGGCGATTTGAAGGAATTATTACCTAAAACTTTGTTCTGGTAATACAAGAATCTTGTGGTTATGAAGAAAATTGCGAGGAAGCTAACTCCCATTAATCACAATTTTGATACTTGGGATAAACTTTGTCATCTCCTTTGTACGTTTTCCAGATTTATTTATATCCATTCTGTATTACGGTGACCCAAAAACTGTGCTGCATATTCTAATATGAGGCGTAAAAAAGGACATCATAGAGTTGAAGAAACCGGAGGACTCATAATTATATTGCTTCTTGATATAAAGCAAAAGATTCTGTTAGTTTATTGCTAACTCTTATACACTGTTGTCTTGGTTTTAGATTAATTAATAACCAGAACTCCAAATACTTTTTACGCGATCATGTAATATAGATCACATTATTTAGTTTTTCTGTGATTATGGGTTATTTTCCTGTCCAATATTTAGAACTTTGCATTTGCCTTTGTTAAACTGCACCACCACTTTTCTACGGCCACTGTCATCAGTCTATTTCAAATCTTCATGGAGTGGCTCTAATGTCCCTCGTCAGAATGATATTCGACGGCCTTATTTTGGTGTCATCGGCCAAAACTTGATGATGTCCGCTCTTTATGATACTCTACTCCAGTGTCAGTTTATCTGAAGTTGTGAACATCTGGGGGCCCAACACTGACCCATGTGGAGCACGATCTGTGACGCTTCCCCACTTGATTTCTCCCCATTTATGCAAACCCTCTTCTGACTATTTTCAACACTTGCCTTTATCAGGAAAATAAATTCTCCTCTATTCCATGTGCCTTATATTTCCCTTAGTCTCTGATGTGGACCCTGTCATAAGCTTTACTGAAGTCCCTTAGATACATATCATATTAATTACCATGATCTACTCCTCAAATACCTATATTGGAAAATAAGTTAATTATGTCGTTAAGGCAGGAACGCCCCTTTGTAACCCATGTGAGGTTTCGTGGATTAATTTGTGCTTTTTAAAGGTGGCTACAACTGCCTCGGCAATTATTAATGCCATATAAATTTTCCCACTAGTTTGGTGGTTGGCTTACTGGTCTATAGTTCGTAGCTAAGGGAACCTGTCACCTGCATTTGGAAATTAGGTTCACATTTGCCCCATTTTCCACTTCTCTGGCTCCCATGCCAGTTGTAGTGATATATTGGAAAATGTTTTGCGGAGAGGTTTGGTAAAGCTCCTCTTTACTTTCCTTTAGAACCCTTGCATACAGTTCATAAGCGGACTGGAGTTTACCTGGAGAGAGTTCCGGAGGGTCAACGCCCCCGCGGCCCGGTCTGGACAGGCCTCCTTAGGTCAGTGATCCCAGGAAGCGACCCACACCAGTCAGACTAACACCCAGGGTACCCATTTTACTTGATGGGTTGAACATAGACAAAAGGTGGAAAGGAAACACGTTCTAATGTTTCTACTCTGGATGGGAATCGAACCCTGGACCTCACCGTGTGAAGGATGGAGCGTTAACCACCAGGCCACCAGAGCCTAGGGATTTGTTAGGTTATTATTTATCAATTTTCTAAGAACATGTTACTATTTGTGACCCTATTCGTGCATAGTTCTATTTTTCATTTCCTGTTCTACATAATTTATTATTTCTGGAATATACGCTAGGAATCTTCCTGTGTTAAAACTGGTAAGGATGTATGTGTTAAAATAATTCTAACATTTCCTTATCAAGGTCGTGTGATGACACCAGGAACTTTGGTGGGCCTATCTTGTCCCCTGACTTACTCTCTATACCCTGAAAGAATCCTTTTGGGTTAGTCTTCAATTCTCTTGCAACTTTAACCTCATAATATCTTTTGCTTTTATTCCCTTTTTATTCTCTCTAACTGAATATATTGATTTCTAACTGCTTCTCTCCTTATTTTGATTTGCCTATATATGCCTCATCTTTTGGAATTTGAGATGTTTTAATCTATTGCTCATCCTTGTTGGATACATTGTTCCTTGATCTGTTTCCAATTTGGATACTTACAGTTCTCCTGAGAGCCCTCAGAAATCTATGTCCTGGAGAAAAAGTCATATCGGCAATCACCACCACCTACATGCACCCTTAGTCAGGTCATTCCAGTTCACCAACCAAGTAATTGTTCAGTCCCATGGAAATCAGCCAAGCGGATGTATGGGGACAGAGTTTTGATTGCCATTATTAGGGGAATTCCATGATATATTAAAAAACTGAGTGATACCTGGAGTTTACCTGGTTGTGAGGGTGGCAGTTCAGGGGATCAACGCCCCCGCGGCCGGTCTGTGACCAGGCGCCTCCTGCGTGGATCAGAGCCTTATCAACCAGGCTGTTGTGCTGGGGCATGCAAACCAACGTCACGAGCCACAGCCCGGCTGATCAGGAACCTGACTTTAGGTGTTGTCCAGTGCCCAGCTTGAAGACTGCCTGGGGTCTGTTGGTAATCCCCCTTATGTAGTTGCTGGTGGCAGTTGAACAGTCTCGGGCCCCGACACTATTGTCATGGTCTCTTACGTGCTAGTGAAACCCATGCCTTTTCTTTGGGAGGATGGCTTGCATCGTCCTGCCAAGTCTCTTTGCTTTCGTAGCCAGTGAGTGATTTTCGTGTTGCAAGTTCTGGTACGGGTCCCTCTACGATTTTCCAGGGTGTATATATATCATGTATCTCTCCCTCCTGCGTTCCAGGGAATACAGTTTAGGAACCTCAAGGCGCTCCCATAATTGAGGTGTTTTATCTCCGTTATGCGCGCCATGAAAAGTTCTCTGTACATTTTTCATTGGTCGGCAATTTTCACCTGCCTTGAAAAGGTGCTGTTAGTGTGCAGCACTATATTCCAGCCTAGATTGAACAAGTGTCCTGAAGAGTGTCATCATGGGCTTGGCCTCCCTAGTTTTTGAAAGGTTCTTCATTATCCCATCCTGTCATTTTTTCTAGCAGATGCGATTGTTACAATGTTTGGTACCTTGAAGGGTGGATCCTCCGACATGATCACTCCCAGGTCTTTGACGTTGGTCTGTTTCGCTCTTTTTGTGGCCAGATATTTGTTTCTGTACTCTGATGATGATTTAATTTCCTCTTGTTTACCATATCTGAGTAATTGAAATTTCTCTTCGGTGAACTTCTTATGTTTTCTGCAAGCACAATGAAAGGATGTTGGTTGATGTCCGCTGGAGATTTGCTGTATATGCAAATGGAAGACACTGTCATGCAGATTCGGGGTCATCTGCCAAGGAAGGACAACGCGGTTGCTGTGGCTGACATCCTTGTCTATGTCGGATATGAGGATGAGGTACAAGTTGGGAGCGAGTACTGTGCCTTGGGACACAGAGCTTTTACCGTAGCTGCCTTCGGCTTTACTCTCGTTGACGACTACTCTGGTTCTGTTAGTGAGGAAATTATAGATCCAATCGACCGATTTTCCTGTTATTCATTTAGCACGCATTTTGTGCGCTATACGCCATGGTCACACTTGTCGATAGGCTTTTGCAAAGTCTGTATATATTACATCTGCATTCTTTTTGTCTTCTGTGCATCTGGGACACTTGTCGTATGATCCATTAGTTGAGAACAGACAGGAGCGAACTGTTATAAACCAATGTGCCATGGGGTTGTGTAACTGATGTGGGTCTTCTAAGATGGAGTGGTGATCTTGCTTCTTAGGACCCTTTCAAGATTTTTTGATATGGGATGTTAGTGGATATTGGTCCTGTATGTTCTTTGATGTTGCTTTCTGCCCGTTTTGTGGTAGTGGGACTATGTCTGTTGTTTTTAGTTAACATGTGGCGGACGACCCCTGTATGTGTCCATGCTCCCCTTCCATAGGATGGAAAAGGCTCGTGGATATGTGATATGTGATCATTTCTCCATGCTCATCATTAACCTCAAGATTATTTAATTAGCATTTCCCTGATGGCAAGACCAAGTCAAGGAGGTTATTTCCTCTAGTTGGCTCTGTCACAAATGTTTAAAAAAATCCAGGATCGAGTCAAGAAAGTCAATTGATCTAATTGCTGTCAAAAAATTGGCTCAGTCATCTGTCTATAGTTGAAATCTCCCATTATCACAACATTTTCGCATGTGATGCCTATACGAAATTTCATAACATACACAAGTTTCAGCACTCCACCTTTCAAGAATTAGGGCCCCTGTAAATCACACCAAAATTAGTTTTCACGGCCATCGAGAAGCTGTAACCAAACAGATTTAGTGGCTGATGATTCTTATTTCTTATATCTTGTCTAACACAACAATTTTAAATTGTCCCTGATTACATCGCTACTCCACACCCTTCCTGTCTGACCTGTGGAATATATTTATAGACTTGTATGTGACATCAGGATAGGATCTCTCTATCTTTCAGATTGAGCGCCTGCAGCAGCAGCTGCAGCACCAGTATTCTGTAACAGTAGTAGTAGTATTAGTAGCAGTAGTAGAGCAGTTGTTGTAGAAGCTAGTAGTAGCAGCAGTAGTAGCAGTAGTAGTAGCAGTGTAGTAATAGTTGTAGTAGTAGTAGTAGTAGCAGTCAGTTAGTAGCGTAATTGTAGAGCAGTCAATAGAAGAGTAATGGTAGATGAAGTAGTAGCAGTAATAGTAGCAGAATAGAAAGCAGTAATTGTAGCAGTAGTAGTAATAGCAGTTGTAGTAACAGCAGCTGCAGCAGCAACATTCCGTAGTAGTTGTAGAATGTAGTAGTTGTCGCAGCTTGCAGTTAGTAGTAGAAGTAGTAGTAGTAGTAGTAGTAGTAGTAGCAGTAGTAGCTAGCAGTTGTAGTTGCAGTAGTACAGTGGTTGCCAGTAGTAGTGTATCAACTATTAGTGTATCGTAGTAGTTGTAGCAGCAGAATTTATAGCAGTAATAGTAGAATAGAAATAATTGTAGCAGTACGTAGTAGTTAGTAGTAGTAGTAGTTTTAGTAGTAGTAGTAGTGTAGTAGTAGTAGTAGTCAGTGTAGTTGTAGTTGTAAGGCTGTAGTAGCAGCTGTAGCTAGCAGTAGTAGCTGTAGTAGCAGTAGATAGCAAGTGTATGCAGCATTAGTAGTTAGAAAGCGGCAGTAGTACTAGTAGAAGTTGTCAGCAGCAGTAGGTAGATAGAGTAACAGTAGTAGATGTTGTTTGTAGCTAGCATGCAGTAGTAGTTAGAGCTGCTGTTGTTGTAGTAGCAGCAGAGTAGTCAGTGTAGCTGTGTAGTAGTAGTAAGTGCAGCAAGTACTTGTAGTAGTATAGTAGTAGCAGTAGTAATAGTTGCAGTTGCGGTAGTAGTAGTAGTAGTGGTAGTAGTAGCAGTGTAGTAGTAGTAGTAGTAGTAGTAGTAAGTAGTAGTATAGGAGTAGTAGTAGTAATTGACTTGTAGTAGCAGTAGAAATACGTAGCAGTTGCACTATATTGGTAGTAGTAGTAGAGTAGAAGTAGTAGTAGTAGTAGTAGTAGGTGTAGTAGCAGTAGTAGTAGAAGCAGTAGTAGTAGTAGTTTGTATGTAGTAGTAGCAGAAGTAGTAGTATCTGTAGTAGCGTGTAGTTTGCAGTAGTAGAAATAGTAGCAGCATTAGTAAGAAGCTCGGTAGTTGTACTAGTTGAAGTAGTAGTTGACCAGCAGCAGTAGTAGTAGTAATAGTAGTTAGAAGTAGCAGCAGTCAGTAGTAGTAGCAGGCAGTAGTAGTAGTAGCCGCAGTCAGTAGTAGTAAGCAGCAGTTAGTAGTTGTAGGTATAGTCTGTAGCAGTAGTAATAGTAGCTCCTTCTGGTGCTCCACACTGATGTTTCCAACCATCCTTCGTGTTCATCCACACTGATGTTTACCCTCCCATCCTTCAGTGTTTCTCCACACCTGAAGTATCCTCAACCACATCTTCTGTGCTCCTCCAACTGAAGTATTCCAGCTCCATCTTCAGTGTCCTCACACTGAAGTAATCCTCACCCATCCTTCAGTGTCCTCCACAATGTAGTATTCCCAATCCTTCAGTGTCCTCCCACTATGAGTATCCCCACACTATCCTTATGTGTGTCCACAACTATGAAGTTTCGACAACCAATCCTTCTGAGTGTCCTCCACTGAAGTATCCAGGCACCATCTTCAGTGTGTACTCCACAATGAAGTATTCCCACCCATCCTTCACGTGTCCTCCACACTGATAGTATCCCCACCAATCCTTCAGAGTGTACGTCTCACATGAAGTATCCACAACCATCCCTTCTGTGTGTCCATCCATACTCTGAAGTATACCCCACCATCCTTCTGGGTGTCCTCACAATGAAGTTTCCACACCTTCCTTCCTGTGTTCCTTCAATCTGAAGTCATCCCAAACCCTTACTCGTGTGTCCTCACACATGATGTTCCCACCCATCCTTCGTGTCATCCACTATGAAGTATCCACTAACCATTTCATTCTGTGTCCTCCTAATGAAGTATCCTACTCCAATACCTTCACAGTGTCTCCCAAACTGAAGTATCCCCACAATCCGTCAGTTCCTCCACAACTGAAGTATCACACACAATTCCTTCCACATTTGTCCTCCACACTGGAAGTTATACCCACCCATAATTCTGTTTCCTACAACCACTGCAAGTATCCCCAACCCATCTGCAGTGTCACTACTCTTGAAGTATCCCACAACCTATCATTCACAAGTGTCCTCCACACTGAAGTATCCACACCCATCCTTAGTGTCTCCACACTGAAATATCCCCACCCCATCCTCAGTGTCATCTAACACTGTAAGTATCCCCCCTCCCTCCTTCAGAGGGTCCTCCACACTTATGTATCCCCACCCATCATTCAGATGGTCCTCCACTCTCATGTATACAATTCCATCCTTCAGGAGTCAAATTGGTGTACTCACACTTTAGTATCCCACCACATCCTTCAGACGTGTCCATCCACACTAAAGTAATCCCATCCTTCCTTCACAGTGTCCTCACATCTAAAGTATCCACCATCCTTCAGAGAGTATGTGACTCACTTCTACCTCCAGGATTTCATTTCACTGTATGGTTTCTTTGTATCCCTCACAAAAGTTATAATTTGTTGCAAGTAAATCTGAGGTAATGTCTCTACGAGGAATGTTGTGATCTAGTGGAAAGTTAGGTGATATATAACATATATGTTCTTCTGGTAAGTTAGGTGATATAATAACATCATGTTCTTCTGGAAGTTAGGTTTTTTTTTTGGGATATATAACATATATGTTAGTCTGGAAAGTTAGGTGATTTTTAACATTTATGTTCTTCTAGAAAGTTAGGTGATATATAACATATATGTCTCTTTTGGAAAGTTAGGTGATATTTCACATATATGTTTCTTATGGATAGTTAGGCGATATATTACATATATGTTCTTTGGATTGTTAGGTGTATATACATATATGTTCTTCTGAGAAAGTTAGGTAGCATATATAAAATATTATGTTCTTATGGATGTTAGGTGATATATAACATATATGTTCTTCTGGGGAAAGTTAGGTGATATATACTTATATGTTCTTCTGGATAGTTAGGTTGAGTATATTACTTATTTGTTCTTCTGGAAAGTTAAGAGGTGATATATAACATATATGTTCTGGGAAAGGCAACTAACAATATTGTGATATTAGAAAGGATTAATGTGTTTGTGGATCATCCTGCCAAGTAGGAAGTTTGTTATTTTAAAATTTGAGTTTGAGAGTGGTGATATTGAACAAACAGCATTACAACAGTTGTAATGTGTTGTGGTATCATAGTAAAACATTGATGTTTGAATTTTCTCTTTAGAAAATATTCTTAAAATATCAAGGGTTTTTATTTAAATGTTTGATTGATTTTATAATATTTCCAACAAAAACTGATAAATCATTATTGTTTGTATAGGATTGTATTTTTTAAAATTCATACCAATGAAAATATTATGGGACTATGTTTGGTAATTTATTTTCAAATGTAGCATAACATAATTAATAAATAAATGTTTACCTGCATTCGTGGGCATGATCCATTTGTTCATGTTGGTCTCCGCGCTAGCTTGTGATGGGAATGAAATACGGCGAGGGGGTGTCTTCCTGTACCTTCATTCCTCTTTGGTGATGGTGTGAGGGTATGTGGTTACAGCTGTGCAGAGACACAAGTTAGTAGACTTCATTGTAGTGTGGCCTTGGGTGCCAGTGTGGCTTGGTGCCAGTGTGGCCTGGGTGCCAGATCGTGGAATGGTGCAGTTGTGGCATGGGTTGCCAGTGTGGCCTGGGTGCACAGTGTGGCATGGGTGCCAGTGTGGACTGGGTCGCCAGTGTGGGCCTGGGTTGCCAGTGTGGCCTGGGGGTGCCTAGTGTGCCTGGGGTGGCCAGTGTGGCATGGGTTGCCAGTGTGGCCTGGCGGTGCAAGGTGTGGCTGGGTGCCAGTGTGTGGCACGGGTCTGCCATTGTGGCCTGCGGTGCAGTGTTGGCCCTGCGGTGACAGCTGTGGCAATGCGGAGCAGTGTGGCCTGGGTGACAGTGTTGGTCTGGGGTGCCAGTGTAAACTGGGTGCCAGTGATGGACTGGGTGCCAGTGTGTAACCTGGGTGCCAGTGTGGCGTGGGTGCCAGTGTAACATGGGTCGCATGTGTGGCCTGGGTGCCAGCTGGACTAGGTGCCCTGCTGTGGGCCTGGGTTGCCAGTGTGCCTGGTGCCTGTGTGGCCTGGGTGCTGCAAGGAGAAGAGGAATGATTTGAAAACTAAGTTTTGGCGGACAAAAGATAAAAAAAAACAGTATTTTCAAATTCTGAGATCTTGAGTCTTTATAAAACCAATAAAACCTTTAAGATTAAGGAATGCCTCAGAAGTCGAAATATATGTACCAGTGGAGCACATTAGAGACGATACATGATTTTATTTACTTGGTGAATGATACATGAGGAAAAGGTAAATTAAACCAGTGTTTAAAATTAGGGGTACAATGGCACATTCAGAAATCATTGTATCAACATCCTGGGTCAAGATTATTCTACATTAACTCTCGCACAGTACCCTTGTATCAAGTGGCATATGACTCGACTTTGATAGGTCAGAGGCCTGACAGCAGCAAAGGTTGGTTTATCCAAATAAGTACTGGTCAAACCTGGCTCTTGGCCACCGCAGCAGTTTTAAATTCTGGCAACATATAAGATAAAAAGTGGAAAAATGTATGGTAGTTTGCAATGCCCATGGGGATTTACATTTATGTTAGAGTTGTTTACAATATCGACATCAAAAATGTTTAGCCTTCGATTATGTACAGGTATTTTGACCCACGTAGTAAATGGCGAGCTTCAATAGTTGCCAGGAAATGTTATGACATCAGGAGACTTTAATGATAATACGTACCATGAGCTACAAGACATGAGGAAAACAGTAATATAGTTAAAAGGAAAAGAGTATACTAAATATCACCAAAAATACATGGAAGGAAAAGTCATTTTGGATCACACCGACAAGGTCCTAAATGCACTAGAAGAACAAAAAGTATGCGGCAGATGTAAGAAACAGGACTTTGCATAGGCCTTCGACAAGTTGTGAACATGGCCGTAATAGCGACACAAAAAATGCGTGCTAAAGGAATAACAGGAAAAGTCGAGTCGATGGATCTATTATTTCATCACTAACAGAACAAGCGAGTAGTCGTCAACAGAAGTAAAGTACGAGGCAGCTACGGTGAAAAGCTCTCTGGTTCCACAAGGCACATTACTGCTCCACATCTTGTTCCTCATCCTCATATCCGACCATTGACAAGGAGTCCCCAGCCACTGAAACCGTGATCTTCCTTGCAGCTGTTGACTCCGAATCTGCTTGAACTGTTCTTCCATTGCAGTACACTGCAAGGCCTCCAGCGGCATCAACAAATCTTTCAGGGGCTGAGAAAACAATATGAAGTTCAACGATGAGGAAATTTCAATTACTCCTAAGATATGGTAAACATGGGAAATTAATTTCTTCATCAGAGTACCAAAACAAATTCTGGCCACTAAATAGCGCGAATCACCAACGTCAAAAGACATGGGTGTGATCATGTCGGAGGTCTCACCTTCAGGGACAATAACATTTGTATCAATCGACTGCTAGAAAAATGACAGGATGGATAATGAGAACCTTCAAAACTAGGGTGGCCAAGCCAGGATGACACTCTTCAGGTCACTTGTTCTATATAGGCTGGTGTATTGCTTTCCGCCAATAACAGCAGCTTTCAAGGCAGGTGAAGTTGCACCGACTAGAAAATGTACAGAGAACTTTCACGGACGCGCATTAACGGTGATAAACAAAACCTCAATTATTGGAGACGCTTGAGGTTCTAAACCTGTATTCCCTGGAACGCAGGAGGGAGAGTACATGATTATATACAACTGGGAAAATCCTAGGAGCGAACTAGTACCGTACTTGCACTCGAAAAATCACCTCACACTACGAATGCAAAAGAATTGGCAGACGATCTGCACCATACCCCCAATGAAAAGCAGGGGTCGTCAACTAGCACGTTAAGAGACCATACTATAAGTGTAGGGGACGAGACTGTTCAAACTGCATCCAGCACCACATAGAGGGATTACCAACCAGACCACTGCTGTCTTCAAGCTGGCACTGGACAAGAAACTAACAAGGTCTAGTTCCTGATCAGCCGGGGCTGTGGATCGTACGTTGGTTTGGCGTGCAGCCAGCCAGACAAAAGCCTGGTTGATCAGGCTATGATTACACCAGGAGCCTGGTCACAGACCGGACGCAGGGGCGTTGAACCCGGAAACTCTCTCCAGGTAAACTCCAGGTAATATGACAATGCAAGAACAGAAAACCAGTTACCAACCAACCTCAAACACACAACACACGACACCGCATAACAACAGACACCCAGGCTTCACACGCCAGGCCAAAACTGACAACACAAGGCAAATGCAACACTGCAAAGAAAATGTAGGATGGATAATGAGGAACGTTTCAAAACAGAGATGATGCCATGCCATTGAATGATCCTTTTCAAATCACTTGTTCTGCTCTAGGCGGAATACTGTGTACATCTAAATTCTCCATTCAATGCAGGTGAAATTGCAGATCTAAAGGTTCCATCAAGACACCTCCAACTACTGGGAACACTTGGAAGCACTTGGACTTGTACTCGTTGGTCGAACGGCGGAGAGAGAGTTGTTTCATAATCTACACTTGAAAATCCTGGAAGGAATTGTCCAAATCTGACACAGAAATCATCCCTACGAAAGTTTAAAACTTGGCAGGCGATGCAAAATACCCCCAATTTAAAAAGTAGGGGCGCCATTGGTCCCAATAAGTGAAGCACGTAAGTGTCTCGTGGCTCTAAGAATGTTCAACAGCCTCCCACCAAGGCAAAAGGGGAATTACCATAGGTCCCTGGCTGCACTTCAAGAGGGCGAAACTGGACAGATACTTAAAAGTCGGTGACGGGTCGGCGGACTGTGGTTGTACGTTGGACCTTTCGTGCGGCCAGCAGTTAACAGCATGGTTGATCAGGCCCAGATCAACCGGGGAGGACATGGTGTGAACCGTGGCCGCTGGGGGGTTGTTCCCCTGATATCCTCCAGGCAGTCACCAGGTAACTCAGAAAAGCCAATACTTCAAACACCAGGGACCAAAATACAACACAAGACAATGGCAACACATAATAAATCCAAGTAATTCACACACCACGGGCCAAACATACAACCACAAGACGCAATGCACCACATAAAAACCAGTTATTCACCACACAGGGCCAACAACAACACAAGACAATGCATCACATAAAACCAGTACATTAACACCCTGGACACAACACATACAACACAAGACAATTGCAACACATAAAAACCCGTACTTCACACAACAGGGTCCCAAACATACAACACAAGGACAATTTCATCATCATAAAAACCAGTACTTCACACACCAGGGCCAATCACTACAATCACAGCAATGCCAACACAAAAACCCAGTACATTCACACTCCAGGGCCACAACATACAACACAAGTCAATGCCAAACACATAAAAACCAGTACTTTCAACACACCGGTCAGAGGAATTGCAGCATCACGTACTTAAGCTAAAAGTATCCTTTAGGTGTCTGGAATCGCGGGAAAGAACTAAAAGGCCAAAATGAATCGAAAAGTAATCCCAAGTATCTTCTTCCGCCCTTGCAATATCAAATCGAGAACAACGTCCTAGTATTGGGCCCCTAACTTAAATAAGATGGGTCCTAAACACAGATGTCAGCAAGGGATTCGATCGGGAGATACTCAAGTCCCAATATGACTCAGTTTTTTAGCAAGACGCCTAACACTGTCTGAGGTCGAAGATTCAAAATGAATTTTTTTTATGAGGGAGAGCACAAAATTGATTAAACACTAGCTATCCGTGATTATCCGACGCCAACTTGAATTCGACAAAACAGGCGATAATGACATGCCCATGCACTCTGCCCCAGGGCCGGACTCATCGGATCTCTGTGTTCATCAAGAACTGCATTATGAAGCCCCATCTCGAGCTTTCCATCCTTTGGGAGAGGGAAGCATGGACACGGGGGTCGTCCCACAGTTCTAAATACAACAGTCTTGCACCACTCCACAAAGGGGCTGTATAAGGCAAAACAGCAAAAGAAACATACAGACCAATAGCACTAACAATCCCATATCATAAAATCTTTGAGGGTCATTAAGAAGCCAAGATCACCACCCATCTAGTAACCCATCTAGTTACACAAACCAGGGCTTTCTTGGGTTTAGAAAAGTCGAATACATTCTTGTCTCACAACTATTGGATCACCTACAGACAAGGTCCCCTAAATGCCACTAGAGACAAATGAATGCAGATGTATTATATACTGACATTTGCAAAAGCCTTCGTAAGTGTGCGAACATGGCTCGAATAGCGCAAAAATGCGTGCTTCTAAAGGAATACACAGGAAAAGTAGGTTCGATTGGATCTTAATTTCTTCCTAACAGAACAAGAGAGTAGTCGTCCATCAGAGGTAAAGTCCGAGGCCAGCTAACGGTGAAAAGCTCTGTTCCACAAGGCACAGTACTCGCATCCATCTTGTTCCTCAGATCATATCCGACATTAGACAAGGGATTGTCAGCCACGCAACGTGTTCTTACTCTTGCAAGACTGACACCGAATCTGCATGACAGATGTTTCCATTGCAGACACTGCAAGGCCTCCAAGGCGGCATCAACCAATTTCTTTAGTGGGCTGCAGGAAAACAATATGAAGTTCACAAACGATGAGGCAATTTTCCATTGTACTCAGATATGGTAAACATGAGGAAATTAAATCTTCATCAGGGTACAAACAAATTTGGCCACAAAATAGAGCGAAACAACCAACGTTCAAAGACCTGGAAGTGAATCATGTCGGAGGATCTAACCTTCAAGGTCCATAAACATTGTATCAATCGCAATCTGCTAGAAAATGACAGGCATGGATTATGAGGAACCTTCAAAAACTAGGGAGGAAAGCCCTGTTGACTCTCTTAATGGTCAATTGTCTATCTAGGATTGTAGTATTGCCTGCGGCACTAACAGCAGCTTTTCAAGGCAGGTGAAGTTGTCGGCTAAGGAAAACTGTAAAGAGGAACTTTTCACGGCGCGCATAACGGAGATAAACACCTCAATTACTTGGAGCCGCTTGAGGTTCCTAACGCCTGTATCCTGGCAACGCAGGCCGGAGGGAGTGATTACATTGATTATTATACACCTGGAAATCGTTAGAGGGATTCAGTACCGAACTTGACCACACGAAAATCACTCTACTACGAAAAGCAAAAGACCTGGGCAGGACGATGAACCATACCCGCAATGAAAGCAGGGATGTCACTAGCACGTATGTGTCAATTCTATAGTGTAAGGGGACGTGGGCACTGTTATACTGCCTCCCAGCACACATAAGGGGGATTACCAACAGACCACTGGCAGTCTTAGATGGCAATGGACAAGCACCTAAAGTCTGTCCTGATCAAAGGCCGGGTGTGGCTCGTTAACGTTGGTTTGCGTGCAGCCTGGTTGATCCAGGCTCTGATCCAACCAGGAGGCTGGTCACAGTCAGGGCAGCGGGGCGTTGACCCCCGGACCACTCTCTCCAGGTAAAATCACAGGAAACCAGGGCCTAAACTACATCACAAGGCAATGCAACACAAAAAAACCAGTATTCAAACACCGAGCCAAACATACAAAACAAGACAATGAAAACCTTACAACACAGTACTTCAACACAACCAGAGCCAAAAACATACAACACAAGAACAACTATGCAATAACACATAAATACCAGTACTTCACACACCAGAGTCAAAACATACAACTCACAAGACAATGCAACACATACAACCAGTACTTCACACACCAGGGCCAAAACATTACAACACAATGCAATGCAACACCATAAAAAACCAGTACTTATACAAATGGGCCAAACATACATCACAAGGCACTGCAAACACATAAAACCAGTACTTCATCACACAGGGCAAACATACAACACAAGCAATGCAAACACATAAACCAGTACTTAACACTCCCAGGGCCAAAACTTACAACACAAGATCAATGCTCTCAATAAAAAGAGACCAGTAGTTACTTCACACTCCAGGGCCAACTACAACACAAGGGACAACTTCAAACATAATAAAACAGTACTTCCACCACTCCGGGCCAAACATACAACACAAGTACAATGCAAAACACTTAAAAACCAGTACTTCACAATCATGGCCAAACATACAACCAAGACAATGCAACACATAAAATCCAGTAATTACACACCTTCCAGGGCCAAAACATACAACACAAAGCAATGCAACACATAAAAAACCAGTATTCACACAACAGGGCCAATCATACAACACAAGGCAATTTAAAACACATAAAAACAGTTCTTCACACTCCAGGGCCAACATACATCACAAGACAATGCAACACATAAAACCAGTACTTCAAACTCCAGGGCCAACTACATACAAACAAAGACATGCAACACATAAAAACCTGTACTTCACAATATCCAGGGCCAAACATACAACACAAGACAGACTGCGCTCAACACTTAAAAAACAGTACTTCAACTACAGGGCCAATCATACACACAAGACATATGCAACACATTTAAAAACCAGAGTTCTTCCACTCTGGGCCTAATCATACAACCACAAGACATATGCAACACATAAAAACCACGTAGTACTTCACAACTCCTGGGGCACAAACGTAACAACACAAGACAATGCATCACATATAAACCAAGAGTTCTTCACACTACCAGGGCCGAACATACAACACCAAGCTAATGCAAAACATAAAAAACCAGTTCTTCACAATCCAGGGCCAAACATACACAAAACAGACAATGCAAACATAAAACCAGTACTTCTCACTCTGGGCCAAACATACAAAACAAGACAATGCATCACATAAAAAACTAGTACTTCACCATAGACCAGGGACAAACATAACAAACACAAGACAATGCAAAAATAAAAACACAGTACTTCAACACTCCAGGGCCCAAACATACAACACAAGGACAACTGCAACACAATAAAAACCAGTACTTCTCACTCCAGGGCCAACAACATACAACACAAGACAATGCAAAACATAAAAACCAGTAACCTTCAAACTCCAGTAGCCAAAATACAACACAAGACAATGCAACACATAAAAACCTGTATTCCACACCACCAGGGCCAATATTCATATCAGGCTTTATTACACGGTTGTACTGGATGGACGAGGTGTATGCACACCAAGACCCATGTTTACAATATGACAGTGTTAGGGTACTTACAAATCAACAAAAGACCCAAATATCCAATTGGAAAATCCACTAGTTAAAAGTAGGAGTAATAAAAATAAGATAGATGAATCAAAGAATTAAGGCATGTGCAGAATATTAAAATATTATTGCAATATTGGAGATACTAAGGTTAAAATTGAAAAGATAATGAAGAGCTTGATGAAATAAAATATTAATTATTATAACTCCGGATAAAATTTCATCGAGGAATGTTGATGCGTACGTGATAATCGATAAGTGCAGGTAACATTTTAATACGTTAGGTAAAGAGACAAGTGCAACTAATGTAGACATTATATTGTGGCTTGTAAAAGCTACATTAGAGAGTGAATAAATATTGCCACAAAAAATGTCAAATTAGTTTGCACTTGTGTCCTATTACCTAAATACTGCTGTATTTCTACCAAAACCTAATACAATATTTAAACGGTTGCATTAGAAAAGATATGGAAGCTGAGAGATGCACAATGATAGCCTTTAGATGCACTTTCTCATGGGAGGTCAAAAAAGATGATTTTGGATGCGATCTAAGTTCGCTAAGGCTGGAATTACCTAACGGCATCTAGATACAACTTTAGCCAAACTGATTGAAATAATGCCATAATAAGCTTTATTTTTTTAACAGTATGTGACAGGCGATTTGAAGGAATTATTACCTAAAACTTTGTTCTGGTAATACAAGAATCTTGTGGTTATGAAGAAAATTGCGAGGAAGCTAACTCCCATTAATCACAATTTTGATACTTGGGATAAACTTTGTCATCTCCTTTGTACGTTTTCCAGATTTATTTATATCCATTCTGTATTACGGTGACCCAAAAACTGTGCTGCATATTCTAATATGAGGCGTAAAAAAGGACATCATAGAGTTGAAGAAACCGGAGGACTCATAATTATATTGCTTCTTGATATAAAGCAAAAGATTCTGTTAGTTTATTGCTAACTCTTATACACTGTTGTCTTGGTTTTAGATTAATTAATAACCAGAACTCCAAATACTTTTTACGCGATCATGTAATATAGATCACATTATTTAGTTTTTCTGTGATTATGGGTTATTTTCCTGTCCAATATTTAGAACTTTGCATTTGCCTTTGTTAAACTGCACCACCACTTTTCTACGGCCACTGTCATCAGTCTATTTCAAATCTTCATGGAGTGGCTCTAATGTCCCTCGTCAGAATGATATTCGACGGCCTTATTTTGGTGTCATCGGCCAAAACTTGATGATGTCCGCTCTTTATGATACTCTACTCCAGTGTCAGTTTATCTGAAGTTGTGAACATCTGGGGGCCCAACACTGACCCATGTGGAGCACGATCTGTGACGCTTCCCCACTTGATTTCTCCCCATTTATGCAAACCCTCTTCTGACTATTTTCAACACTTGCCTTTATCAGGAAAATAAATTCTCCTCTATTCCATGTGCCTTATATTTCCCTTAGTCTCTGATGTGGACCCTGTCATAAGCTTTACTGAAGTCCCTTAGATACATATCATATTAATTACCATGATCTACTCCTCAAATACCTATATTGGAAAATAAGTTAATTATGTCGTTAAGGCAGGAACGCCCCTTTGTAACCCATGTGAGGTTTCGTGGATTAATTTGTGCTTTTTAAAGGTGGCTACAACTGCCTCGGCAATTATTAATGCCATATAAATTTTCCCACTAGTTTGGTGGTTGGCTTACTGGTCTATAGTTCGTAGCTAAGGGAACCTGTCACCTGCATTTGGAAATTAGGTTCACATTTGCCCCATTTTCCACTTCTCTGGCTCCCATGCCAGTTGTAGTGATATATTGGAAAATGTTTTGCGGAGAGGTTTGGTAAAGCTCCTCTTTACTTTCCTTTAGAACCCTTGCATACAGTTCATAAGCGGACTGGAGTTTACCTGGAGAGAGTTCCGGAGGGTCAACGCCCCCGCGGCCCGGTCTGGACAGGCCTCCTTAGGTCAGTGATCCCAGGAAGCGACCCACACCAGTCAGACTAACACCCAGGGTACCCATTTTACTTGATGGGTTGAACATAGACAAAAGGTGGAAAGGAAACACGTTCTAATGTTTCTACTCTGGATGGGAATCGAACCCTGGACCTCACCGTGTGAAGGATGGAGCGTTAACCACCAGGCCACCAGAGCCTAGGGATTTGTTAGGTTATTATTTATCAATTTTCTAAGAACATGTTACTATTTGTGACCCTATTCGTGCATAGTTCTATTTTTCATTTCCTGTTCTACATAATTTATTATTTCTGGAATATACGCTAGGAATCTTCCTGTGTTAAAACTGGTAAGGATGTATGTGTTAAAATAATTCTAACATTTCCTTATCAAGGTCGTGTGATGACACCAGGAACTTTGGTGGGCCTATCTTGTCCCCTGACTTACTCTCTATACCCTGAAAGAATCCTTTTGGGTTAGTCTTCAATTCTCTTGCAACTTTAACCTCATAATATCTTTTGCTTTTATTCCCTTTTTATTCTCTCTAACTGAATATATTGATTTCTAACTGCTTCTCTCCTTATTTTGATTTGCCTATATATGCCTCATCTTTTGGAATTTGAGATGTTTTAATCTATTGCTCATCCTTGTTGGATACATTGTTCCTTGATCTGTTTCCAATTTGGATACTTACAGTTCTCCTGAGAGCCCTCAGAAATCTATGTCCTGGAGAAAAAGTCATATCGGCAATCACCACCACCTACATGCACCCTTAGTCAGGTCATTCCAGTTCACCAACCAAGTAATTGTTCAGTCCCATGGAAATCAGCCAAGCGGATGTATGGGGACAGAGTTTTGATTGCCATTATTAGGGGAATTCCATGATATATTAAAAAACTGAGTGATACCTGGAGTTTACCTGGTTGTGAGGGTGGCAGTTCAGGGGATCAACGCCCCCGCGGCCGGTCTGTGACCAGGCGCCTCCTGCGTGGATCAGAGCCTTATCAACCAGGCTGTTGTGCTGGGGCATGCAAACCAACGTCACGAGCCACAGCCCGGCTGATCAGGAACCTGACTTTAGGTGTTGTCCAGTGCCCAGCTTGAAGACTGCCTGGGGTCTGTTGGTAATCCCCCTTATGTAGTTGCTGGTGGCAGTTGAACAGTCTCGGGCCCCGACACTATTGTCATGGTCTCTTACGTGCTAGTGAAACCCATGCCTTTTCTTTGGGAGGATGGCTTGCATCGTCCTGCCAAGTCTCTTTGCTTTCGTAGCCAGTGAGTGATTTTCGTGTTGCAAGTTCTGGTACGGGTCCCTCTACGATTTTCCAGGGTGTATATATATCATGTATCTCTCCCTCCTGCGTTCCAGGGAATACAGTTTAGGAACCTCAAGGCGCTCCCATAATTGAGGTGTTTTATCTCCGTTATGCGCGCCATGAAAAGTTCTCTGTACATTTTTCATTGGTCGGCAATTTTCACCTGCCTTGAAAAGGTGCTGTTAGTGTGCAGCACTATATTCCAGCCTAGATTGAACAAGTGTCCTGAAGAGTGTCATCATGGGCTTGGCCTCCCTAGTTTTTGAAAGGTTCTTCATTATCCCATCCTGTCATTTTTTCTAGCAGATGCGATTGTTACAATGTTTGGTACCTTGAAGGGTGGATCCTCCGACATGATCACTCCCAGGTCTTTGACGTTGGTCTGTTTCGCTCTTTTTGTGGCCAGATATTTGTTTCTGTACTCTGATGATGATTTAATTTCCTCTTGTTTACCATATCTGAGTAATTGAAATTTCTCTTCGGTGAACTTCTTATGTTTTCTGCAAGCACAATGAAAGGATGTTGGTTGATGTCCGCTGGAGATTTGCTGTATATGCAAATGGAAGACACTGTCATGCAGATTCGGGGTCATCTGCCAAGGAAGGACAACGCGGTTGCTGTGGCTGACATCCTTGTCTATGTCGGATATGAGGATGAGGAACAAGATGGGAGCGAGTACTGTGCCTTGTGGAACAGAGCTTTTCACCGTAGCTGCCTGGACTTTACTCTTTTGGGACGACTACTCTCTGTGTTCTGTTAGTGAGGAAATTATAGACCCATCGACCAAACTTTTCCTGTTATTCCTTTAGCACGCATTTTGTGCGCTATTACGCCATGGTCACACTTGTCGAAGGCTTTTGCAAAGTCTGTATATATTACATCTGCATTCTTTTTGTCTTCTAGTGCATTTAGGACCTTGTCGTAGTGATCCAATAGTTGAGACAGACAGGAGCGACCTGTTCTAAACCCATGTTGCCCTGGGTTGTGTAACTGATGGGTTTCTAGATGGGTGGTGATCTTGCTTCTTAGGACCCTTTCAAAGATTTCTATGATATGGGATGTTAGTGCTATTGGTCTGTAGTTCTTTGCTGTTGCTTTACTGCCCCCTTTGTGGAGTGGGGCTATGTCTGTTGTTTTTAGTAACTGTGGGACGACCCCCGTGTCCATGCTCCCTCTCCATAGGATGGAAAAGGCTCGTGATATGTGATATGTGATCATTTCCCCCATGCTCATCATTAACCTCAAGATTATTAATTAGCATTTCCCTGCTGGCAAGAACCAAGTCAAGGAGGTTATTTCCTCTAGTTGGCTCTGTCACAAACTGTTTTAAAAAAATCCTGAATCGTGTCAAGAAAGTCACTTGACTCTAAATTTAATGTCAAATTGCTCCAGTCAATCTGTCTATAGTTGAAATCTCCCATTATCACAACATTTTCGTATGTAGATGCCTTACGAATTTCATCCCATACAAGTTTACAGCACTCCCTTTCAAGAATTAGGGCCCTGTAAATCACACCCAAAATTAGTTTTTCACGGCCCTCGAGAAGCTGTAACCAAACAGATTTAGTGGCTGATGATTCTAATTTTATATCTTGTCTAACACAACAATTTAAATTGTCTCTGACTTACATCGCTACTCCACCACCCTTCCTGTTGACCCTGTGGAATAATTTATAGCCTTGTATGTGACATTCAGAAGGCATCTCTCTATCTTTCAGATTGAGCCGCCAGCAGCAGCAGCTGCAGCAGCACTATTAGTAACAGTAGTAGTAGTAGTAGCAGTAGTAGTAGCAGTAGTAGTAGAAGCAGTAGTAGCAGTAGTAGTAGCAGTAGTAGTAATAGTAGTAGTAGTAGTAGTAGTAGTAGTAGTAGTAGTAGTAGTAGTAGTAGTAGCAGTAGTAGTAGCAGTAATAGTAGCAGTAATAGTAGCAGTAATAGTAGCAGAAATAGTAGCAGCAGTAGTAGCAGTAATAGTAGCAGTAATAGAAGCAGTAACAGTAGCAATAGTAGTAATAGCAGTAGTAGTAACAGCAGCAGAAGCAGCAACAGTAGTAGTAGAAGTAGTAGTAGTAGCAGTAGCAGTAGTAGTAGTAGAAGTAGTAGTAGTAGTAGTAGTAGTAGTAGTAGTAGTAGTAGTAGTAGTAGTAGTAGTAGTAGTAGTAGTAGTAGTAGCAGTAGTAGTAGCACTAGTAGTGGTAGCAGTAGTAGTAGTATCAACATTAGTAGTATCAGTAGTAGTAGTAGCAGCAGAATTAATAGCGTTTAGTAGCAAAAAGTAGCAGTAGCAGGGAGCAGC
>NC_069450.1:1935634-1944931 GCF_026875155.1 Cherax quadricarinatus | reverse complement strand
TCCAGTTTTTAAAACCCATTTATTTCCCCCCACTGAAAAATCTCCCACCCCCCCAAACTTTGTTTCGCTTAGGGCCCGGACCTTTCCAAAATTCTTTTATTCATAACATCGCAATCATCTGTTTCTTTTGTCATTTCCCCCTACAAACAAAGCCCCATTTAAGCAACCCGTTTTATAAAATTTTTCTTCTTCTCTTTTTTTGTAATTGTTACAGGAGAAGGGGTTTTCTAGCCCATTGCTCCCCGGGATTTTTTTCGCCTATAAAGGGCACGCTTTGGTTTACGGAGGAAAGATTTTTTTCCACTTTCCCCCTTTGGGCAAAGAAGAAATAAAAAAAACAAGAGCTATTTTGAAAAAGGAGAAAAACCCAGGGTGTTTTGTATATATATATAATGCTGTGCTTTTTAATTGAAGTTTGGGGGCCCCAAAATGTAAGTAGGGTGCCCCGATATCCCTGTTTCTTTGCGGGGTTTTTGAGACGGAAAAAAAAAACCGCAATCCTCCCCTCAAAGCAAAACAGTTACAGGTTTTGTTTCACAGTCAACCGGGAGGACGGGGTTAGGTTCCCCTTCCCCCCCCTGGGTTTGGGTTTCTGTCTACCAAAAATACTTTCCTACATATTTTATATATTATATTATATTATATATATAAAAAATATATATATATATATATTTATAATATTTACATTTTATAATATATATTTATATATATTTATTTTTTTTTTTTTATTTTTATATATTTTATATATATTATAATATTTTTATATTAAAAAATATTTAAAATTAAAAATATATATATATTATATTTATATATATTTTATATATATATTTATATATATTTATATATATATTTATATATTATAATTATAATAAAATTGTAGTATGTTGGTAGGGCAACAACCACCTATTTTTCTTCTCTGGCGGGTAAGCTTGAGTTTTGTAAATTTAATTTAAAAGGTTGTGTAAAATTTCGGTGCGGGACACAGGATTCCTTGTATTTGTCAGTCCTTTTTCTTTTGGGATGGGGGTTCTGAAAAGTTTTTGGAAGGTTCTTGATGTTTGCCCCGGGATAATTTGCTTTCGTCATTACAAGGGTTATGTATCCCTGCGAGGATAGAAGCTTCTCCCTTTTGTTCTGGGGGAAAGTCCCCTTTATGGTCGGGTTGTGGGGTAGATACTTGGAATGCCCGGGATTGGGGAAAAAAAGTTGGAACTGTTTGGCAATGGAGTTGGTGGGGGATAAGTATCTTTTCAGCGTGTCTTCTTGGGGGGTTTTAAAGTTTTTTAAGCCCCCCGTCTGCGGGACTTGATGAAATGAGAGGATAGTGGAGTTTAAAAAAATTCTTGTTCGTTAGTGCATTCTTCCTAAGGAACTCATTGCTGCAGATTCTGGTTCGCGCAGGAAGAAGCCTATAATTACACACGTTTGTTTTGGTGCGTTTGGGGTGAGTGAAGGGAGAGATTACTCCCCTAAAATTCCCAAATAAAACCCTCCTTTCTCCGCTACAGGTCGGACTACCTGGAAGAGTTGCAGTGATTTAAAAAATGTTTAAAAAGGAAATTTTTTTTCCAAGCCAGAAACTAGGCACAGCACCCGAGGCAACATGAAAGACGTACGCCAAAATCTTCGCGCGAGTTACCAGGAATTTTCAACAGAAGTCAGATTACCAGGAAATAAAACTCTCGTGATAATATCATAAAAAAAGTTTAGGAAAGACCTGAAAATTCAAAATTTTTTCATCTGCCCACTGTCAACCCAGAAACCGAACCCCTCAGCTTGGGCCCTTAAAATTGCAACAGGAATTATAAACCGAAAAAAGACCTCAATTATCCCCAAAAAACTACAGCACCAATGACTCCGCTTAAAAAAGGTTTTTTTCAAGGCAAATCTCAGCAGCCATCTCTACAGCGCTCCCCTTCAACCCGACGTTACATCATTGCACTTAAAGGTTTAGAGAAGACAGGGCCTCAGGGTCACCCCCGCTGTAAGGTTGGTGGTGTTGTTATCAAAAACACTGCGTTCAGGAACAAAATGTTAATTTTTAAATAACCCAGAACCTATAAAAACCCCCCAAAACAAACCCAACGGACAACCTTACTAAACTTTTCTTAAAGGATCCCCCGCATTCTAAAGGGACTCAGAACAAGGGAAGAAATTCGCACCCATACCCAGCAACCCCAGACCTGCCGAATGTACGGCCCCGCCAAAAAACCCCCAGCTGGTATCCTTTTGGGGAAAAACTTAAGGGAATGGCAGTGCTTCCCCCCCAACTTCAGGAACTCTCGCAAAACAGCTCTCTAAATTTGGGCATATCAGTCCGACATTCAAAACCTCGGGTGATCTTCTCAATCGCTTCGCAAAATCAACATCAGGAAAAAGAAACTTTCCAGCCTTTACGTAACTTCCCTATTCACCAAGTACCTACTACACAAGCCATCGATCTCGTGCGCAGAAAAATTGACGATTCACTTGATCTTCCTATTCCAGCCAGCGATTTCATCGACCTTGTTGAAACTATGTGTCGGCTTTACGTGTTTCTCTTTCCAAAATCACCTCTTTCAGCAGACTTTTGGAATACCCATGGGCTCGCCACTCAGTGCCATCCTGGCGAACTTATACATGGAACATCTGGAAGCCGAGCGTTTCTCCACCATTATTCCTTCGACTGTCACCTGGCTCCGTTATGTTGACGACATTCTCCTCATAACTCCCAGACGCTTCAACGTTCAAGCTCTCCAAGACAAGCTCAACCAGGTCGAGCCTTCAATCCAGTTCACAATTGAAAAAGAAGTCGACAACACTCTTCCTTTCCTTGATGTTCTTCTCTGCAAAGCTGACCATGAACTTCGTTTTAAAGTCTATCGAAAACCCACCAACCAAAACGATCTTCTCCACTTCTACTCTCACCACGAGGCTTCTTTCTGCGCGCACTCAGAATCTGCAGCAATGAGTTCCTTGAGGAAGAATGCACTATAATTGAACAAGTATTTTCTAAACTCCACTATCCTCGTCACTTCATCAGAGACTGCAGACGGCGGGCATTAAACATCTTCAACACAACCAGAGAAGACACTGCCGAGAAGAGATACATAGTCCCCCCAACCAACTCCATTGCCAAACATGTTTCCAACATCTTTTCCAATACCTCATTCCAGGTACCTACCTCCACAACGACGACCATCAAGTAACAAAAAAAGGCACAATACCGTGACTGGAACGATACACAAATAACCCGCACATAGAAAAGAGGAGCTTACGACGACGTTTCGGTCCGACTTGGCCATTTACAAAGTCCAATGGTCCAAGTGGGGACCAAAACGTAGTCTAAGCCCCTCTTTTTTTGTGCGGGTTATTTGGTAACGCCATAAAGGGGGACATCCCAGTAACGAAGAAAAAGTTTCCCAATCCTCTGCGGGGTAAAATAATCCCTTGAAGACTGCAGCAAATTATAGTGGGCGAAACACAAGGACATCCAAACACGTATTTCGAACCCATTCCCAAAGGTGACGATAAAAGGAAACCTGGAAAGCCCCGCAATTCACCAGCAATTTAAAAAATTTCAAAAGCTCAAAGATTATCGCAAGAAAAGACAACACTCAATACCCAAGAATCCTGGATATCGCTATTCATAAAAACCCAAAAATTTCAACCAAAACAAAAGGGGCCCTTTTTTAAAATAGGAACCCCTTTCCAAGAAAAATTCTTTATCGTATCCAATAAGAACATAGGAATGGAAGAACACTGAGAAGGTTGTCACAAAATTTCCAACTCCCTTCCAAGTAAAAACCCTCAGATGCAACATTCTCCCCCTGACCTCAACATTCTGAACCTGACTTAAATACTTTTCGTTTCCTTCCACCCCGAGATCTTAGGTGACCCCCTCAACTTTTCATCAGATAGACACCAGGCACTGCTTATCCGATGCGTTACTTTTAAACGAGTAAAAATCAACCAGCGGTGGCAAACCAATGAGTGTCCCAAAAGCACTTGCAGCTGTCGTTAGTGGGAGGCTGCAAGTCAAAAGTAATGCGATTTTTACGCTCAAAGGGGGTTTTGTTGTCGTCTTACAGCGACAAGATGCTGAGAAAAAATACTTCCCCTCTGCTACTACCACTCTACGGGAACAGGGCTTCTTGTCTTGACTTCCCCCGATGAGAGCCAGGAGAAAATGTGTTCCTCAAGCGATCGACAACCCCATCACTTGCAGGGCACGAAAAAATCAAGTCATTATCGAAGCAAAGAACCCTTGGGCCATGGGGGACTTTATTATTAAAATACCCAATGCTTTATCCATGTGAAGGTACCTTCATGACGTCCCATGGCAGCCAGAGCTCCGCTGAGGGCCCGGACCCCGTTCCAATCAACCCGCCTTATCGAAGAAAAAAATTCACATTATCCAAGTGCTAAAATTGTTACTCATACTTACACCCACAAATGTTGTGTACCAAGGACAAAAAGTTTGCTCCCCTTGGGGCGTGGGGGTCATGACTTCAAGAATTGCACTACTGCTTCACCACCTAAATGCTTAAAACTGCAGAATGACCCCATACTTTGTCCCAGGTGCCCTCCAGAAGGAATACTCAAGAAAAAACAACAACAACAAAAGAAACCAACCACAAGCAACTTATTCTGCTATCGCCAAGCTTCAAACGACACTACCAAAATACTACAAGCCCGCAAGCTGCTCCCACCACTTCCCTGCCACCTACGGGGATCCACCAGATTCTTTATTGCATTATGTATGCTCATTTACAGAATGCAAATGGCCAGGGTTTCCTTCAACACCACCACAACGAACTTTTTTAAATAAATAATATGCCCGGGTCCAAATTTCCCCGCACCCCCCTTCCCCCTGAGTCCTAAATTACTGCAAATATTACCCGCATCACCGCTGCTCCCCCCCGCTGTCACAACCTCCACTAGATACAGAGATGGGCCAAAACAGAGACCACTAGACGTAGGGAAACCCGGCAAGGGCCACTACCGCTTGCATCCCTGCTAGAGCAAGGACAGTCGGAAATCTCGCCTTCACCGTTCGCCCCCAGCCAAGAAAACAAAAAAAACCCAAAAAACTGCAGATCACCTCACGGTGCTACTGCCCCTGACACTGTGCCCACAACAAAGTCGATACCTGAAGGGTGTATGCTTTACAAAACCAAGCGTATAAAACGAATGCTGTCTTCAGAAATCCCCTCGTTCTCGGACGAAACGTCAAGTTACCTACGCCCAAAATGTTACATACCCCATGCAGCAGACCGATACTCATGCCATCCCCCAAAAACACCTTGTGGAAGTCGAGTACACCTAAAAGAGGAAAATCGGATGCTTAGAAGGGGGACTTGAAGGGGTTTACCGTCCTCTAGACGATATCCTGACTTCCATGAAGAAAGTTTCCCCAGCATTTGCTGTCCCTAAAGTGGGGTGTGGCTCCAACACCTGTACTGCTGCCTTGCCAAACTGCGCTTTTCTTCGGGGAAGTCGCGCAAGATAGAAGACGACGACACCCCCCAAACCCGGGGGCCAAAAAAGAAGAAGAAAATGATCGTCACCCCCCCCCCGGGAGGCCCCTGCGGGTCCCATTGGGGAAGACCCCGGGGCCCGGGAAGGGACCAGCGATTTAACTTTAAAGAATGAATGAAAATGAAACCAAACTGACACTCCCAAAAAGGGAGCCGCACTAGCAGATCGACGATGCTCTGCCCCTTTTTGGGCAGGGTTGGGCCAGAGCCCCAGTTTGTAGCTCACAAGATGGGGGGGTACTTGCGCCTCCTCCCATGGGAGACTTAGGTCCGACACTCCCTGACGGGGAGCCAGTCCCGGGCCCCCACTTAGAAGGGCCCGGGCAGGGA
The DNA here is from genome assembly GCF_026875155.1 of Cherax quadricarinatus. Lineage (NCBI taxonomy): Eukaryota > Metazoa > Arthropoda > Malacostraca > Decapoda > Parastacidae > Cherax > Cherax quadricarinatus. The sequence continues at coordinate 1,939,082 of NC_069450.1, read as the reverse complement.
GAATACCGGCGAATCTTTAACAACAACAACAGCCCAGGTAGATCTGTTTTTTGATAAATTAGACACATGTGCAACTTTTGGGGGTTCTTTATTGAGGAAACGTTTCGCCACACAGTGGCTTCATCGGGTCCATAAAAAGGAGAATCTTGAAAAAACAGGAGGAGATGAGGTAATCGTCCCTAAAACCTTGAGTCGATGTGGTCGTCCATCAATCTTGAATAGAATACGGCATACGTGCTGAGAAGGAGTTATAAACCGTTGGCAGGAGAGGTGCAGAAGTCATAGGTCGTGTAACATTAGTTCAATGTTGAAGTAGGTCGTGCCAAGAATTAGGCAACGAGAATTCCCAAGTATTAAGATCCCAAGAAGTTGCAGTGTCTGACAGGTTTGTAGATGAATGGTTCAGAGAACCGACATGTTGTAAATTAGACACATGTGCAACTTCTTGGGATCTTAATACTTGGGAATTCTTCGCTTGCCTAATTCTTGGGCACGACCTACTTCAATATTGAACTAATGTTACAGACCTATGACTTCTGCACCTCTCCTGCCAAGGGTTTTTATAAGCTCCTTCTCAGCACGTATGCCGTATTCTATTCAAGATTGATGGACGACCACATCGACTCAAGGTTGAGGGATGATTACCTCATTCTCCTCCTGTTCTTCAAGATTCTCTTTGTATGGACTTGATGAAGCCACTGTGTGGGGGAAACGTTTCCTCATTAAAGTACCCAAGAGTTGCAATGTGTCTAAATTTATCAACATCCCGGTTCTCTGAACCATTCATCTAAAAAACCCTGTCGGGACACTGCAACTTTTTGGGATCTTAATACTTGGGAATTCTTCGCTTGCCTAAATTTTTGGGCACGACTACTTCAAACATTTAACTAATGTTACACGACCTATGACTTCTGCACCTCTCCTGCCAAAGGTTTATAAGCTCCTTCTCAGCACGTATGCCCTATTCTATTCAAGATTGATGGACTGACCACATCGACTCAAGGTTGAGAGACTGATTACCTCATTCTCCTCCCGTTCTTCAGATTCTCCTTTGTATGGGACTGATGAAGCCACTGTGTGGCGAAAAAGTTTCTCAATAAAGATAAACCCCCAGTTGCACATGTGTCTTAATTTATCAACATGTCGGTTCTCTGAACCATTCATCTACAAAGATCTGTTTGTGTGTCTGAAAAAGCCACTGTGTGGGCGAAACGTGCTATAAAGGATCACATTAAACTGCATATGTGGTTTATTTTTCCATTGTGTCGGTATTTTGACCATTTATTTCCAGGTGCATACACACTTATCATGACCCACACCTTTTCACATCCGACCCTGATTTTATAAACCACATAATCCTTGAATGTTACACATTTTAGTTCACTCTTCCTCCTCTCACATAACTGCTCCTTCAACATTATTGCTACAATTTCCTTAGCCTCCAACTCTCTCAGATCCATCTGACGTAATCCTGTTTCTTTCTCTCCACTGAAACTCCCTACCCCCTTCGGTTTTGGTTTTGCTTAAGTCCTAGTACACCCAACTTCGCTTCATTCATAACATTAGCAAACATCTGTATTCTTAATCAACAGCACTACATTCAAGCACATTCAAACTATCCCCAATATACTAGCCCATTCCTCCTGCTTTTAGTCTCCTCTTACACACGCATCTCTGACAGAGGAAGTATTCTAATTCCACTTCCCCATGAGCCAAGCAGAAATATACAAGATCATATGCATGTACCAACACGCACACACACACACACACACACCACACACACACACACACACACACACACACACACGAGTAGTGGAGAGAGGCAGGATCCAGTACATAGCTTTAACAAGGTATGATAAAGGTCACGGTCAGGGAGAAGTGACCTAGTAGCGACCAGTGAAGAGGCGGGGCCAGTAGCTTGGACTCGACTCTGTCAACCTCAACTATGAGTAAACACCCACACACACACACACACACACACACACACACACACACACACACACACACACACACACACACACACACACACACCATTCACACACCCACACACACACACACACACACCCACACACACACACACACACACAACACACACAAACACACACACACCACACACACACACACACAGCAACACGCCGATCACACAAACACACACCACACATCACACACCCACAAACATACACACACACCACACGCACACACACTCACACACACACACACACACACACACACACACCAACACACACACACATACACACACACATACACACACACACCCACACACACACACAAACACACACAACCACACATCACACACACACACACACACACACACACACACACACACACACACACACACGCACGCACACACTTACACACACACACACACACACACACACACAACACACACACACACACACACACACACGTCATGAACTAGAGAAAGTACAAAGGTTTTGCAACAAGGTAAGTTCAGAGCTAAGGGGAATGTCCTATGAAGAAAGAGTTAAGGGAAATCGGCCTGACGACCCACTGGAGGACAGAGGGTCAGGGGAGACTGATAACGACATAATAAAATACTTGCGTAGGAATAGACAAGGTGGACAAGGACAGGATGTTTCCAGGGAGGGGACACAGAAACAAGAGGCCAAACCAATTGGAAGTTGAAGACACAAATTAGCAGAGAGGAAAGTAGGAAGTATTTCTTCAGTCATAAGTTGTAAGGCAGTGTAATAGCCTAGAAATGACGTAGAGAGGAGGGCAGAACCATACACAGTTTTAAGGCGAGTTTGAAAAGCTCATGGAGCGGGGAGAGAGAGTGTCTAGTTAGCAACGGTGAAGAGGCGGGCCAGGAGCTAGGACTCGACCCCTGCAACCACAAATAGGTGAGTACAAATAGGTGAGTACACACACACATGGGAGGAGGAAAGGGGAAAATCAGTGTTTATCCCATGGGGTAAGGAGAGAGAGGACAGGACACACACTGAAAGACGGCAGGAAGAAAGAAAGGAGATTAGAACATAATCACGGAAATAGGTGAAGAAGACATGGATAAGATTGTAAATTTTCAGAGAATAGGGGGATACTTGAAGGGGAGAAAACGCCCGCTCAAGCTGATTCTCAGGGCAGAAACATGCAGAACAATCCTCCAAGAGAAACATGGTTTGAAATACTCGGGAAGGAAAATACAAGAGGGTGTTTTCCTAGACAGAACAAACACAAACAGAACGACAGCAGCCTGAGGGAGAAGGACAAAAAAGCGAAAGGGGCTAGGAAAGGAGACAAATGGAACCAGCAGAGGTCGTCAGAGCAGAACAGACAGCACGGGCCAAGAACACACACAACTATCCTCAGAACACCATCCCAACACAAACTACAATCCACACTCACAGCTTCCACCCAACACCCAGCTATAGATCCCACAGTATGCTACCAGGCCCCCAAACCA